>VMRN01000836.1:0-16088 GCA_010277015.1 Poeciliopsis turrubarensis | reverse complement strand
CCTCATGACCTCCTGCTGATGACCTCATGACCTCCTGCTGATGACCTGATTATTCAGTTTGACAAATTGGCTGACATTTTTATTTGAACCGTAGCTTTGAGCTCCAACCTGACTGAACAATCTGATATCTTGCATAAAATGCTGAATTTGAAATGCAACAAGCCGAATGTTTCTGGCCATGAAAACATTTCACTTTCATGACCAGAATAAAATAATGTGGCAAGTTATGAGATTAAAATCTTCTGAGAGCTGTGATAGTTGGAGAATAAAGTTGTGATGTAACAAAGTTTACGTTGAAATTACATTTTGGTTTCACTTTATTCCTTTACATGTTGATGTTTTACAGATAAAATATAAAATCGTTTTACCTACGATGGATTTCACCCACACAGATGAACCCATCCTAACCTGTCGGTTCTGGTTCTGGTGCAGGGAGGTCCAACGGGCCGGAAGAGGAAGGCTGGGAGGAACCAGCTGCTACTGCTGGTCCAACAGAACCAGAGCAGAACCAGCAGAACCCGGCCGAGGAAGAGGAGGCCGAGGAAACTCCTCTGAAGAAACAGAAGAAGAAGAAGAAGAAGAGAAAGCTGGGAGAGGGAGCCGCAGGTAAAGTCCGCACCAGGAAGCAGACTGGTTTCACTGGGTCTACTGGTTTCACTGGGTCTACTGGTTTCACTGGGTCTACTGGTTTCACTGGGTCTACTGGTTTCACTGGATCTACTGGTTTCACTGGGTCTACTGGTTTCACTGGATCTACTGGTTTCACTGGGTCTACTGGTTTCATGTTTCAGTTTCAGCTGAGAAGAAGATCAGGACTGAGGAAGAGGATGGATTGGACGTGGAGGATGAAGCCGTAGAGGAAGAGGAGCCTGAACTACCCACAGGACTGACAGGTAAACGCTCAGCTGGTCCCTGAAGGCACCACCAGGTGGCGCCACCTTCCAGCGTTGACCCGCACGCAGAAGAGGAAGAGCTGTAGTCTTCATCAGGATGAAGCTGACCTGCCGCTTTCTGTTCAGGCGCATTCGAGGACACCTCGTTCTCCTCTCTCGCCGGCCTGGTCGGCGACCACATCCTGAGGGCGATCAAGGAGATGGGCTTCGAACACATGACCGAAATCCAGCACAAAACCATCCGCCCCCTGCTGGAGGGAAGGTGAACTGCACCGCGGAAGGCTTCCTCCCGGTGATGTCATCAGGCCCTCCTGATGACATCACCGAGTCCTAATGATGACATCATCAGCTCATCCCATCGTTTCTCCTCAGAGACATCCTGGCTGCTGCTAAAACTGGCAGCGGGAAAACGTTGGCCTTCCTCATCCCGTCCATCGAGCTCATCAACAAGCTCAAGTTCATGCCCAGGAACGGTGAGTCTTCCTCCTGAGGCTCCGCCTCCTTGCTCTGCGTCCCTACGCTGAGGCTCCGCCTCTTCCGCCCTCCCTCAGGTACCGGCGTGGTGATCCTGTCTCCGACGCGGGAGCTGGCCATGCAGACGTACGGCGTGATGAAGGAGCTGATGGCGCACGACGTCCACACCTTCGGCCTCATCATGGGCGGCAGCAACCGCTCCGCCGAGGCCCAGCGGCTCGCCAACGGCGTCAACATCCTGGTGGCCACGCCGGGCCGCCTGCTGGACCACCTGCAGGTGAGACTGTGGAACTGCAGGCTAGTTCTGCACCAGAGGCTCGGTTCTGCTTTTGGTTGCCTCCCAGTTCGTCTCCCAGTTCGTCTCCCAGTTCGTCTCCCAGTTTACCTGTTGTCTCCTCCCAGAACACGCCAGGCTTCATGTTTAAGAACCTGCAGTGTCTGATCATCGACGAGGCCGATCGGATCCTCGAGGTCGGCTTCGAGGAGGAGCTGAAGCAGATCATCAAGCTGCTGCCCAGTACGTCCCGCCGCAGCGCCGCGTTCTGACCCCTTGAAGCCCCCTGTGACCCCATTTTTACCCCGTTTGCCCCGTCTCTGCAGAGAAGAGGCAGACGATGCTGTTCTCAGCCACCCAGACGCGCAGGGTGGAAGACCTGGCCCGGATCTCCCTGAAGAAGGAGCCGCTGTACGTCGGCGTGGACGACCACAAGGACAGCGCCACCGTGGACGGCCTGGAGCAGGTAGGCCTCTGACTGACGGAGCACCTGCGACCCCTCTGACCCCGGCTGACCTGCTGACCCCTGCAGGGCTACGTGGTGTGTCCGTCGGAGAAGCGCTTCCTGCTGCTGTTCACCTTCCTGAAGAAGAATCGTAGGAAGAAGCTGATGGTGTTCTTCTCCTCCTGCATGTCGGTCAAGTTCCACTACGAGCTTCTCAACTACATCGACCTCCCGGTCATGGCCATCCACGTGAGCTCCTGACCCAAACCGACCCGGCTGATCGGTTCCGCTGGGTTCTGACCGTCCCGTTTCTCCCCACAGGGCAAGCAGAAGCAGACCAAGCGGACCACCACCTTCTTCCAGTTCTGCAACGCCGACTCCGGCATCCTGCTGTGCACCGACGTGGCGGCGCGCGGCCTCGACATCCCCGAGGTGGACTGGATCGTCCAGTACGACCCGCCGGACGACCCCAAGGTCAGCGCCGGGCAGGGTGGGCGGCACCGGGTTGCTAGAACTCTGACCTCTGACCTCTCTCTTCGTCCCCGTCTGCAGGAGTACATCCACCGGGTCGGCAGAACCGCCAGAGGCATCGACGGCCGCGGCCACGCCCTGCTCATCCTGCGACCCCAGGAGCTGGGCTTCCTGCGCTTTCTGAAGCAGGCCAAGGTGATCGCTAACCCCGGCATGAACTCTGACTGACCTCTGACCCCCGGCTGACCCCCAGCTGACCCCCAGCTCTGCTCTCTGCTTCAGGTCCCGCTGAGCGAGTTTGAGTTCTCCTGGAGCAAGATCTCCGACATCCAGTCTCAGGTAAGAACCCGAACCGGTTCTGTTCTGAGCTGGTTCTGACCCGCTTTGAACCGGTTGTGCCTCTGTCCATCCAGCTGGAGAAACTGATCGAAAAGAACTACTACCTGCACAAGTCGGCCCAGGAGGCCTACAAGTCGTACGTCCGGGCCTACGACTCTCACTCTCTGAAGCAGATCTACAGCGTCAGTACCCTGAACCTCCCCATGGTGGCGCTGTCCTTTGGATTCACCGTGCCGCCCTACGTTGACCTCAGTATCCTTTTCTCTGCTGCTCGGGTCTAGTCAAAACCTCAATAAAGCTGAGTGGGCTTCCCCTCCTGGCCTGTGGGGGCGCTGCACCAACAACCACTGCAGGAAACGACACTAAAACCTCTGAAGACGCTGAGAGCAACTTCCTGCTTCACCAGATGGAACCAGATGGAGGCGTCAGAGTTTATGTTGGAGGATTTCTCTTTATTTCTGCTGCTAGCGCTAGGCTGCTAGCGCTAGGCTGCTAGCGCTAGGCTAGCACGTTAGCTATGGTTGGATTTACCCAGAATGCCCTGCGCTGTAGTCCACTTCCTGCTTTTGGAGCGCTCTCTGGGCCGGTTGGCGTTCACATTCAGACTGAGGTTTGGAGGACCAGAGGTCAGAGGTCATCCACACCTCACAACCAGACCGGATTTTATAACAAGGGGACTGGAGATGGGTTGGACCGGACCGGACCGGACCGGACCGGTGGCTGTAGTGAAAGCAGATACTTGAACTAGGATCTCTGTTTATCAAGTTTTTAAGAATTTAATCAGATTTTTTTTTCTGACTGGAGAGAAAAACCTGCTGCTCCAAATTCACCCAAATGTCAAATCCTGAACCAATTCAGTCAGAACAGAAAATCAGATTTGGACCTGAATGATTAAAGCTTCATGATTTCCTGGTTCCTCCTTGACTCCGCCTCCTCCAGACGTTCACAGCAGCAAAGGCCTGAAGCTGCAGAAGCGCGGCGGCGGCGGCGGCTTCGGCTACCAGAAGGCCAAGAACGTCAGGAAGTCCCGGATCTTCAAACACGTCAGCAGAGGGCCGAGCGACCGCCGGCAGTTCTCCCGCTGAGCTGGCGCCCCCTGCTGGGCGCCGCGCCCCCCGCTGAGCTGGCCCCCCCCCGCTGAGCTGGCGCCCCCCGCTGAGCTGGCGCCCCCCGCTGAGCTGGCGCCCCCCGCTGAGCGCAGCGCCCCCCGCTGAGCGCAGCGCCCCCTCCTGTAAATGTCCTGTAAAACTCAACATTTCTAATAAAGGAAACAAAGTTCTTTGCTTCTAAGCTTTATTTCACCTCAGACTTTGACTAGGACACTAATGATTTTAAAACAAAGTCTTTATTTTGATGTAAAATCAAAGTGTTCTCAGTTAATCAAGTATCACAGGATGACAATTTATTGCAAAGTTAAAAACATTTTCTCGTCTGAATCGATTCGTTTCTGTTGATCGTTTCCAGATTTTATCTCTCTTTGAATATAAAAATGTTCACAGTGGGTCAAAACCGGGTCAGGACCAAGTTTCTGGGTGAGATTCTGCTCCCACAGCAAAGTTGGACCGGACCTTCACCTGACCCAGTCGGACCAGTTCTGTCAGCTGGACAGTTGAACTGGGATCAACTGGGAGGGATCCCCGTCGGATCCAGACTGGTTCTGGGAAGGCTGCCCAACATGGAGGTTCTGGAACAAATGAGGTCCGAGACAAAAGCTTCTGGTTGAGTTGGAAACGGTTCTGATGGTCCCGCTCTGACATCACCGGTTTAAATGAGCAGAACTTTAACTAGACCGGTTCCTTCAGAAGCTCCAGGGTCGGTTTCATGTCCAGAACCAGCCTGGTACCTGGTACCACCATGTGGACTCAGTTGGATCCCTGCTGCCGACCTGTGAGGAGAAACGGAGCGGGTTCAGAACCTCAACCCGGTTCTGCAGGCGGAACAACGGCTATCTGAACCAGGTTGCTATGGCGATTCACAACGCATCGACCGTACAGGAATCGTTCCGATCGATTAGTTCCAACTGATCCTATTTATCAATCGGAGCACAAAGCTCAGTTGGTCAGTCAGAATATTTAAATGGTTGGTATCCAAGGAAACCAGCAGAACCTTTGACCTGCAGCATCACTCTGGGACCAGCAGGGGGCGACAGTGGAGTGGAACCTCATCAGAACCTCATCAGAACCCCGAGACGCTCCAATGAGGATAAAGAAACAATAAATAAACTGTAATCTAAAAGAGGTGACGTCCAGAATAGACTTTGCTTTATTAACCTAGAGAAACAGGCAGGAATATAAACAGTTAACAGTTTAATAATTGATGAGTGGAATGTTCTGAGACAATAACAGACCCCCCCCAGCTCAGTCTGACCCCCCACTGAGCCGGATGACCCCCCACTGACCCCCCACTGACCCCCCACTGAGCTGCAGGATCATTTCTGGGAGGAGTTCAAGCTTTAAAGGACCTCATGGAAACTGAAACAAGACGTAATTAAACTAATCCCAGAACCTGGTGAAGAGAAGATAAATAATAATTTAAGGCGTCTCACTGTTGAACACAGACGACAAGATCCTAACAAAGTTCAGTTAGGAGGTTAAAAACTGGCGAATCGAAAATAAACACAACTTCCTACAAGGCAGATCCATCCAGAACATGCAGAACCTTCTGGACCTCATTGGTTACAGTCACTTCATAAGACATGATGGTTGTTGTTGTTTTAACATAAAGCCTTTGATTCTGTGGAGCATCAGTTATTGTTAATGCGTTGAGACACTTTGGATAGGAAATAGTTTCCTTCATATGATTCTGATTATCGTAACAACGAGGCTGCAGGATCTCACTGCCTCTCACTTATTTTAGTCACACAACTACCAGCTATTATGATTAAAAACTCTAATATTGAAGGTTTGGAAATAAACAACCAGAAAATAATCATCAGCCAATTTGCAGATGATACAACTTATTCGTAAAAACAACAAATTCCTGCAGCTCTAAAGGAAATAGATCTGTTCTCTCCAGCCTCAGGGCTGCAGATACATATGAATAAATGTCAAATTATGAGGATCCATTTCCAATATTCCAGTTAAAAATGAAATTAGGTGCTTGTGGATCAAAGAGTCTTGATGTTATTGGTGGAACATTATGAACAGAAACTGGATCCTAATCCAGGCTGATGTTTCCTGCATGTTCCTGAGCCGACCGTCCAAATCTCACAAAACACATTAACAGAATAAATTTGAACTTTATTTGGAAAATAAACACCATTTGCAAAAACATTATGAGGACGGAGGTATCAAAGCATCGACTTTGAAATCATGAATGTACTTTAGAAACGAAACGTGTTTGGTTTGTTCGGCAGCGTCTGTGTTTCAAAGCTTTGAGTTGTTATTGAAATGTGATTTTCAATGATCTAAACTCTCCAGTTTCCATCAACAGGTTTTGTTCCAGTGGAAGTTAAAGAGCCCATCATGTCCCACTGTGGAGCCACTCTATGTGGTAGAACATCTATATTCATGGAAGATTGGTGGAATAAACTAATCTGGCCAGTTCCTCCTTCACTGGGTGGAAATGCTGATATTCTCAGTATTTTAATAGGGATATGGAACTGATTGTTCACTGATCAATCATAAGAACGTTAATGCAGGATCCCTCATGTCCTCATTCTGTCCGTTAAAAACTATTTACCTCGTTTCTTTATTCCAAGACGCCATGAGATTAAATTTATGATCCATGACGGATAATAAATGCAGCGACAGGTTGATGGATCTGTCATGTAACCTGTGAGTGTTTATTTTGCATGGCGCATTGCTGCCACCTGCTGGACTCTCAGGGAAATGTTTCACGTTTGCGTGACTGAGTCAGTTTGCCTGTTAACGGCAGAGCGGAGGTTCGGATGGAAACATTGTGAATGTCGTGTTCAGATCGAGTTCTTCGACGCAATGCCTTTCACTGTGATGGTCTCGCTATGGTGTCCCGAACCAAGCGAGCCATCAGCCGAACTCCTTTCTACGTGAAGAAAGGAAAAGCCGTTCAATCCTGACTCGTGTGAAAGGAGTTCGGCTGATGGTTCGCTTGGTTCGGGACACCATAGCGAGACCATTACAGGATCAATATTCTGGAAATAATAAAACCCAGAAGAACAAAAATCATGTTTGTCTCACAAAATGTCAGCAAATCTATAAATGAGGACAAATTATTTGAAATTCCCAATTCCTCCTAAAAATACAGAATTATGTTTTAAAACAATAAATATGAGTTTTTAAGAGAAATTTAATTCAATTATACATGAATTATACATCAGTCAACCAGTTAAAAACAGACTGGATCTGACTGGTTCTGACTGGTTCTGACTGGTTCTGGTTGGTTCTGGTTGGTTCTGACTGGTTCTGATTGGTTCTGGTTGGTTCTGATTGGTTCTGACTGGTTCTGACTGGTTCTGACTGACTGGTTCTGACTGACTGGTTCTCCAGCTCCTGCTGCTCTTCAGCAGGAACTGGAGACTCCTGGATCCATGGATCAAGTGCATCAAGTTTTTGTTGATTAGATACGATATTAGATTGTTTGTGTTGATGCGTTTTGACGAGCTTCAGCCACAGCTGCACATGCAGGCTGAGATGAAGATGATCGGTTTGTGATCGGCATCAAGCAACAACGATCCATCAACAATTATACACTTTTTCACGGAAATCGGCCGATTGATCGGCACACGGCTATCAGAACCAGAACCGTTGTCTGTGTTTGCTGGAGATCAGAGAAGACAGAGCAGAAGAACTGAACCAGGAGAAAGTTCTAGGTTAGAGCAAAGCCAGATGGAGTCACTCAGCCTCAGACACGTTCAGGCGGAACCATGCAACCCAAACCAGATGGAGGAACCAGAACACGCCGGGTTCCCATGAACCCGATGTCAGTTCAGGTGGGTCAGTCCACTTTAAAACACTGAAAGGCAGAACCGAACTGGTTCTGAACCCATCAGAACCCTGTGTTAGAACCCTGTGTTAGAACTAGCAACATGCAGCAGGCTACGGCCGGACCTTAGGTGTCCACTGATGGGGGCCCGGGGCCCAGCGGGGGGCGGCGTTCCCCCCGCTGGGGGAACTCCCCTAAACACAGGGGTCCTCTTTCCTACACCGGAGTTCAGCCAATCAGAGAGCATCCAGTGGGGGCCCAGTGAGAGTCTGGGTCTGGTTTCAGGTGGTCCATCAAGCTACGGCGGCGCCTTACCATTACTGGTGGAACTGGTCTCTGGTGTCTCCCAGTTCATGGATTTCTGGACGGCCTTCTTCCAGCGAGCGAAGCGCAACTCGCTCTCTGGTGAGGACAGACAGTCGAGTTGGAGCAGAAACAGCCACTAGATGGCAGCAGATCACCTTTCATTATGCAAAGCAGGATTCTAGAGTCTCTGACCAAAGTCTTCACTCAGCAGCTTCTTCAGACTCACTGCAATACAGACTGCTACAGGAGATCATCTACATTAGCTCTGAAAAATCTGAATAATGTGAGCTACAACAATACATTTCCTTTGCATCAATAAAGTGTTTCTGAATTTGAATTACTACAGTACAGCCAAATGACCAGCAGGCAGTGTGTTGTGTGGTTCTGGTTCTGGTTCTGGTTCTGACCCTGGGTGTTGATCTGAGGCTGGTACCGCTCAGCCGTGACCTCAGGCAGCTGATCCGGGTTCAGGCTCCAGACCTCCACGCCCGCAGCGGCGCCGGCCGCCATGGCTGCACCCAGAGCCGTGGTCTCAGACATGCTGGGTCGCACTGAAAGCAGGGACAGACAGAATCAGAACCAGAACTGGACCAGAACATATTACACTGTAAAAAGTAAGACAAATTTACTCATTTTAATTACAATCATGAAAACTTATTTACTTTTATCCCAACTCGGTTATGTTTGGACTCAGAAGGTGATTCAGGTTGTTACCTGTGATGGTGGACAGGTCAAAGGTCAGAGGTGACTGTCTCTGACAGAACCAGAACCGGTTCTAAACCCCAGAGTAACTCTGTGAAGCCGTTCTTACCGACGGGGATGCAGAGGATGTCGGCCTGCAGCTGCATCAGCAGCCGGTTCCCCGTCATGCCTCCGTCCACGCCCAGCACCGGCAGCGGGATGCAGCAGTCCCGGTTCATGGCGTCCAGGATCTGGCAGGCAGCAGGACGACCATCAGACTTTAACTGGACCTCAGCAGAACCAAAGGTTCTTTATACCTGCTCACCTCTCTGGTCTGGAAGCAGACGGCCTCCAGGGCGGCGAACGCCAAGTGGCTCCTGTTGGTGAACTGGGTGAGGCCACAGATGATGCTGGGAACAAGAGAGGTTAGGTGTGGACAGCTTTGGACCCACAGACCCGACGAGTTCGAGGAGCAGAGCGTCTCACCCTCTGGCGCTCGGCTCCCAGTACGGAGCGTAGAGGCCGGAGAACGCTGGAACGAAGTAGCAGCCGTGCGACGTTCCTGCTTCCGCTGCCAGCTGCTCTGAAACCACAGAGAGGCGGAAAACACTCACACCTGGTTCCCGGTTCTGGTACCAGAACCGGCTTTGAGGATTACCAATCTCAGAGGACGACTGCACAATGCACATGTTGTCCCTCAGCCAGCGAACCACTGCGCCGGCGATCGCCACCGAACCCTGCAGAGAAACATCAGAGCCTTTCAGGCAATACATTATGACCAGCCTCATCCAGGCCTCTGAGCTGCTGGTTGCTCCGCTGTTTGGTGGATTGTGGGTAAATCAGAGTTAATAAATGAAACATTAACCAACATTCTGATGTGTAATAAAATGTAATGTTTCAATTGTTCATTTTTATTTGTTATAATGTAAAGCATTTGAACTGCCCTGTTGCTGAAATGTTCAATACAAATGAACTTGATTGATTGATAAGTTGATCAATTGGTTAATGGCTGAGTTGGTTGGTCAATCTTTTGGTTTTGGTCGATTGGACCCTCAGCAGGTCCTGTCAACAGGTTCTCCTTCCTCCCAGAGGTCATACAACTGGGGTCAGCCAGGAGCGATCAAACAGTCCGACTCCAGTTTACTGACCAGGATCTGGACCCGGCAGTCCTCGCCCCGCAGGGACGGGATGTCCCCTGGTCCCGACCCGTTGGTCGGAAGGTTCAGACAGACCCAGTGAAGAGCTCACATGTCTCACCTCCAGCGCGTAGCAGGCTGGCTTGTCCCTCCCCAGCTTGTAGGCGATTGTAGTGATCAGGCCGTGTTCGGACATCACCGGCTGCCAGAATCAGCACAAGACAACGAACTCAGTTTGGATCACAGGAAACGGTTCTGACGGTTCTGAAGCGTCTAACCTTGGTCCCCGTGTTCCTGAGGAGGAAGCATCCCGTCCCGTAGGTGTTTTTGGCCTGGCCTTCCTCAAAGCACATCTGACCAACCAGAGCTGCTGACTGGTCCCCGAGACACTGACAGAGACAACGACACCGTCAGGTTCTGGAGGAACCGGTCCAAGATGGAGGACCAGCAGAACCTGACAGCACAGCAAAAGCGCCTCACCCCTGAGATGGGAACCCCTGCCAGCGAGCCACACCTCTGGAGAAACAGGAAGAAGGTTCAGTTGGACGCCATCGTCCACATCGACTGTCTGTGTGAAAAGCATCACTGTGCAAAAGTCTGAGGTCGTCTTTAAACAATTCTTTGGACTTTGGCTGGAGTCCAGTTCTGGGCATTTTAAAAGAAAATGGTTTTGGGTTTTAGAGATTGAAACGAAACCTCACCGAAGTGGATGATAAACCAGGACGGGTTGTTCTGTAGAACCTGGACAAAGGTCCAATAAAGCGAACCAGTCATGCATCCCTCTGATGTTTGGTTAATATCTTTACCCAACAACAGAACTTCACTACAGAGACCAAAGTGTAACGATCTGACGCTGTTATCAGATCAGATTTACTTCAATAAAACGTCCCACAGCAGAATGAAGAGCCGCCACTGAGCAGAACCGGGTCGTCTGGTACCAACCCCACATGTTGCTCAGTTCTGGAAAATAAAACTTGTGACTGTTTAGATGATCAAAACGTGGAAAAGAAGCAAAAAGCAGTAAAAATGTTCTGCACCAAAGCAGTGAGGCGTGCAGCTGACCTCTGGACTGCAGATCGGGTCGGGTTGGGTCCGGAAGATAAGATATGAGACAAACACTGACAGAACATTCAGGTGGACCTGAACAAACAGCGTGCAGCAACCGGGTTCTGTCCAGGACGGGACCGGTTCGGATCCGGAGCAACAAGCAGCTTCCCATATTCATGACACCAAATCATCTAACAGAACCTGGAAACCCACCGGTTTCAACAGGTCGTCACGGCAACTCAAGCCCGGTTGACCTTTCTCTAATGAGGATCAAAGGAACGGTTTCGTACTCATGGCTGTTGGATTGCTCAACGGTAGCAACGTGTTGCCGCTGCTGGTCCGAACGCAGGCGGTCCATCAGGACGGAAACGCCGCCATCAGTCCACATGAGCGCAAACAGGAAATGCCTCGTATTCACGGAGCGGCCATGTTTGATCCACAGGGACGTTTCCTGTTTCACACGAAGGAGTTTGGATGTTCAGTGAATCAAACTGGAAACCAGAGGCCTGGACTGATGAAGCACCAGTAACACCACTGGACTTCCTGGAGTCGCAGGGAGGAGGCGGAGCCTCAGTGCATCGCTTCAGAAGTGGCTCCATGTTTGATTGGTTCATGACTGAAATACAGAAAAGAATCATTTCTGCTGCAGTTTAATATTTTCAAACCTGGAAAAATCTGGGTTTCAGTTCTAACCCAGCAGAACTTCGCTTTCTGAAAGGTTCTGACCCGGTTCCATTAGGACCTCTTCATTCATACAGAACTTAATTTAAGCAGAAAGTTCCGATTTTTAGCCAATGGGAACATAAAGTACCATGGTTCTAGAGTGGCCTAGTTAAAGTCCAGACTTCAGGAAAAAAACAAAAGCACCAAAACTGTGTAACATTATTATTATTATTGTTATGCTTAATTATCATTATGATTAATCATCGTCGTCATGGCGATCAGGGCTCACCATGCGGCCGTAGATCTCAGAGGAGCTTCTGACGGCAGGCAGGATTTCCATCGGGACGTCAAAGAAACTGGAAACACAACCGAGTCCATCAAACCGGAGCTTTAAATGACTGGACAACCGGTCAGAACCGGTCAGTATGAGCCAGAACTGGAACCAGCCAGAACCGGTCGCAAATGAATAGGAGCCTGGGTGAGAAATGATCCAAGCTCCAATTTCAGGAGGATGAATTCAGTTTCCAAACTCTTGTGGGAAAATATTCCTGGCACCTAAAGCAGCAAAACATTTCTGGGAAACCAATAAGCTCTGGATCTGAGTCCAGACCGAGACAGAACAACCTGGTTCCTGAGAGCCAGACCGGTCCAGGTTACCTGCAGAGCTCGGGGTCCCAGTCCAGGCTGTGGATGTCGAACAGCAAAGTGCGGCTGGCGTTGGACACGTCTGTGACGTGGACTCCCCCGTCTCGCCCGCCCGTCAGACTCTGTAGGAGAGAGAGCTCTTTGACTGGCGGGAATAAAAACCTGGAGCTGGAACCGGTGGCCTGTTGCTCCTACCCAGATGATCCAGGAGTCCACGGTCCCAAACATGGCCCGCTTACTCAGAACCGCCTGGCGCACCGCCTCCACATTGTCCAGCAACCAACGGAGTTTCACTGCACTGAAGTAAGTGCTGATGGGGAGTCCGGTCTTATGCTGCCAGGCGAGTCCAGTAGAACCCAAAGGAGAACCAACAACAGGTTGACCTCAGGGGCGCCCTGACCTCTCGACATTTAGGGATAACGGTCCTACCTTCAGGTGGTTCTTGCTCCTGCTGGGAGTTTTGCTGATGAGTCTCTCCACAGTGGACTGTGTCCTCAGGTCCAGCCAGACTGCAGAACAGGCAGAACACAGAGATTAGAACGTCCACATGATCAGAGCCCGACTGCTTCTGAGAGGTCAGCTAACCGTCTGGCACTTGGAAAAGTCTGGAGGCCTTAGCAGGAGAAGAGTCAATGTGGTGCAGTATAACGAGTCCAGTTTGATCTTTTTACCACCAGTTAAGGTAAAAACTGGTGGACTCTGTCAGTCAACTGAACCAAACCCACTGGAACCTCCATATAGTTCTTTTGTTCTTGTGAAGGGTCTGACATAAGCCTATCCATCCACCCCCCTTGTCTCCATCTTGAATCTGGATCCAGGGTCGGGCCGCGGGGGCATCAGCCGTACGAGGAGGCTCAGATTTCCCTCCAGCCTCCAGGACCCTCCTGGAAGAGCTGGAGGAAGATCCCAGTGATCGTCCTCTCGGCGTTCCCAGAGAGGACAATCATCTCTCCTGGCAGAGGAAACTCATTCCAGTTGCTTGTATACACAACCTCATTCTTTCGGCCTCTACCCAAAGCTCATGACCACAGACCCGATCCAGCTCTGCCTTCACCATGACAAATCGGTACAGCGCCCGCTTCACTGCAGACTGCACCGATCTGCCTTCATGAGCTCAGACATACTTAAACTCCTCCATCCTAAGGCCACCAACACATTGGCTGGTCTACAAACACTGGGAACAGAATCGGTGACAAAGGGCCGTGTGGACGCAGTCCACCGGAGCCCGACTTACTGCCGGTAATGAGGACCACGCTCTGGTAGCGGTCACACAGGGACCAGCAGCCCATATCAAAAGGTCTTGCTGAGGAACATAGTCCAACACTTTCCCCAGGTCTACAAAATGGACATGCAGACTGGTTGGGTGAACTCCCAGAACTCTCCACGACCCTGCTGAGGGTGTGGAGTTGGTCCAATGATCCATGAGCAGGATGAAAACCTGGTTTAGTAACCTAATGAACCTAAGAAATAAACCTAACCTAACCTTTATGAACCCAACCTGAGCTGGCTGTACTGCTGCTGACTAGCTCCATTGCTGATCCGGTCCAGGAGAAGCCAAGCCTCTGAAGGTTTTACTGGAACCAGTCCTTACTGGTTTCATGTGGTTGGACTCACCGATGGCGTTGTAGAGCGGCTCTCCGGTCTCCTTGTCCCAGACCAGGGTGGTTTCTCTTTGGTTGGTAACCCCCACCGCTGCAGAGCAACAACAACAATGTGGACGTGGATGAAGCTGCAGAAACAGAACCGCAGCGGCGGCAGCGTCCAACCTTTGATGCGGGACACGTCCACGCTGAGCTGCGCCAGCTTCTGGCAGGTCTTCTCCAGACACTCGTGGACGGTGTCCATGATCTCCTTGGGGTCCGCCTCCACCCACCTGAGGGGATGATTGGTCCGCACATGTTCAGCATGTCTTTGTTCCAGTTGCTTGTATCCAAGCCTCAACCCAAAGCCCATGACCATGAATGGAACTGGCTGAGGCCTAGTCCAAACATAGCCTATATTTTTATGTGCTTTGGCCTTTCATCCACACAAAAACATCTAATATCACTAAGAATGATTATTTAGAGAACCTATGACCGAAGGAGAGGTGTGAGAAACCTCTGTGTTTGTCTGTTGGGGGAAAACGCCGCATTCCAGTCCAATAATGCACCAATATTTCCAGTTCCATCGTCTTGAGTTTTAATAACCCTGTTTTCTAATTTGTTGAAAGTAGTTCAACCTACAGATGAACCTCCTGGCGCCATGTTTGATTCCCAACAGGAAGTGTTGGATGTTTTGAAGGATTCTGATTGGCTGAATCAACCCTTAGCTCTACATCTGTAAATAACGCTCAGACGCAGATTTATTTGGATTCATGTGGATGAAAACGTGCGTGAAAGCGATCTCTGTGAACGATGTCCAGAGTCTCACCCTTCTTTGGGGAAATGTTGCTTGAGCTCCACCTGGTGGTGGCTGATCAGCTGGGCTGTTTTAGTGTTGAACACCTGCAGAGAAAAGCAGCCAATCAGAGAGCAGAAAAGAAGGGAGTCGTTATCCTAATGGGTTCAGCTGCAGCAGGCCTATTGATGAACGGTTCCTCTGCTCAGTGATGTAAACCAGAGTAGGACAAAATGTGCAGGCAGAGAGACGGGCAGCTCAGCTGCCAAAGGACCTCACACCAGCAAAACCTGGACCTTGGGGTTCTCATCAGTCCAGCCCCTGATGAGCCATCAGCAGGAACCCGTGTGACTCCAACAGGAAGTGAGCTGCTTCACTTCCTGTTGTCAGATCACAGAACTAACCCCGCAAGCCTCTGCTTCACCAGCTGGACCTGCAGACTGACTGGCGTCACAAACGGGGCCCATGATGTCACCAGCACACCTCGCCGCTGTCTCACTGTGCAAACGAGGAGGGCGGGGCCTTCAGCCGTCTGCCGCATTCCTCTGCATACGTATGGATGATGGGCATCGAGCCGACCGGCACCAGCCATCCATTCAGTTCTGCTCCAGGAAACTGGGAGTCAACCAGGTCCCAGTTTGTTCCCAGTTAGGATTCCAGCTGAGCTCCAGCATAATGATATAAAATCATTTTGTGGTTCATTTTTCTCTCCACCTGGTCTGCATTCTGATTGGCTGGTTCCTTCCTGGAGGCGGGGCATCAGCTGACATGACGTCATCCTCTCCTGCTGCCAAACGTTTTACTCTAACATAGAAAGTTGTCCTGGTTCAGTCCTGCTCAAACCTCCAGACAGCAGCTGGTAAAGATCCGATTCTGGTTCTGGTTCTGCTGGGGGTTTCTTCCTGTAAACGGGGAGTTTTTCTCTCCACTGTCGCCCCCTGCTGGTCAGGAGGAGTGACGCTCTGCCGGGTTTATTGATAGAAACTTTTAAAACTAGTTTCAATAAAGATGATATTGGATGTGAAGCAGCTGCTGATTTCATATCCTGATATCCAACAACGCATTTTTATGTCAAGCGTGGTTTTATAATTACTATGAGTTTTCTGACCCGGTTCTGGTTCTGTTGGTCCAGAGCAGCGGACTGGACCAGGAATGATTGACCAGCAGCAGGATCCCTGCTGACGTCATGAACAGTAAATGAATGAAAACTGAAAGTTTAAAAGCAGCAGAAAGTGAAACCAGAGTCAGTTCGGTCCGGGTCGGTTCGGTTCGGTTCGGTCCGGACCACTCACCAGGAACCTGGTGGAGCTGGTTCCCTGGTCGATGGCAGCCGCCAGCGGGTCCATGTCTGCTGCTCGAGTCTGTCTGGGCTTCCTCTGCGCCCAGCGGGGGCGGGCCGCCGGAACCGGCCGGAACCGCCCGGAGTTTACCGAACC
>VMRN01000834.1:0-10658 GCA_010277015.1 Poeciliopsis turrubarensis | reverse complement strand
CACACTGATCAAGACTGCAAAAGATGGAGAAAAGTGTTTCTTTAGAAAAAAAAGTTTCAAAGGCACTTTTTACTTGTTTATTTTATTCTGCTTTGTTTATTCAATATAAATAATTGAATAAACAAATACAATAACATGTTTTTAATTGTGTTAGATTTATATGACAAAAGCAATAGATTCTCAGCAAGGCTACAAATACATACATGAATGAATGAATAAATAAATAAATAAATGTCAGATATGAACATTTAGGAAAACATTTGGGGAGCTATTGTTTTTTTTTTTTTTAAAAGTTAAAAAAAAAGAGGTTTTTATGAATGACTGAGTTTAATTTAAATGAAACAATAAATAAATAAACTCCCTTGAACATCATTTCTAAATTCTAAGAGTTGTGCATGCATTCAGAGTCGCTCAACGCATTTTCTCTCAAAATCTCAATAAATGGCTGCATGTATTTTCTCTTGTGGAAAAATCTGCAGGTTAATGTCGTTCAGCCTCTTTTGGAACTAAATTAAGTTGCATTTGTTCCGTCGCTCAATCAACGGCCCTGTTTATTAATCTAGACGTTTTAGTCCTTTTCTATTCAAACTCAGTGCAAAACGGGTCTATTCCATGTGTTATTCGGACTGACATCGTTTATGTCAGGGTTTATACTCGAAGCAACATTTAAGAAGGAGAAGAGTTGGGTAACACGCGGCGACAGGTGGCTGCCGGGTAAAAAGGTCAGAGTAACCAACGACTCAAACTCCTTATAAGACTCCATGCATCCGGTTCCTGAAAACAACTGGAAGCGGAAGCGGCTTCCTCCCGTTGAAACCCGGTCAGAAAACTTTCACTTGCGCGTCTCTGACATCGTGGGAGCTGGAGTCGAGTGATTCATCAGCATCACAGTGAAGCAGATGTCTGTCAAATACTCATCAAGCATCTGCCCGCGAAAAATAAACTCTTCGGATTAAATGCTGCGGGTGTTCGTGCGCACTCCCGCAGTGATGCGTCGCTTCCCTTCTGTTGCTCCCCTGCGCGCTCCCGCGAGACCCCCAACTCCCCAAAATAAAAAAAAAAAAAAAAAAAAAAAAAGACATCCATTGACTTGTTTGAAACATTTACCCGCGATGGTAAATGTCTTTTTGTGGTCACCGGGTGGAGATGAGCCCTGTAATTGGTTTATAATAGCTCAGGAAAAGGCAGAGTATTGATGAAGTCATTAGGGTAATGATTTTTCACAAGTGCTGAAAAGGTGGAACCTGATGACTTTAGAAGTTTCCCCACACCTCTGAACAGCACAAACTTTGAGTCGAAATGTTAAAATGATCAGGTGGTTCAAGTGAAGTTCGCCTTTTATTCAGCCCCCTTGACTCTGATTCACTTCAATGAAATCCATATCGACCCTGTGAACGTCTTGGCCCAAACGCACCTGAGAACATTTAAAAACTCATGCTTTTGCACACTTGCTACTCAAGCTGACCAAACGTGAACTGTTTTGCGAAACAGAATGTGAAAAGATTTCAGCCTCCACACTTTTCATGCTTCCGTAAAGAAATATTTTGAAGCCATCCAGGGGACGTTTTTGCAACATTTTGTGTCGTCCTACTCAAGTCCAAGTAAAATCTATAGACTTTTCTAGGTTTACTGTGACAGAATGCGAAGGCCTGAAAGTGTCTGAATACTTTTGCGAGGCGTTTTGAAATTCCTAAAACGCTAAAAATCTCCGGCTGCATATATTTAAAGAAAAAAGCTGTAAACGGGTGACGTTCAGTGCTCCCGCTAAGACCAAGACCCAGACGGGTTGAAGTGTTGACTCTTTCTTCTTCGCTCTGTCATGAGTCTTGCCAGGAGCTTTTCAGCTCTCCCTCCTTCATCCCTTCGGTGCCGCCCCTCTCTGTTCGCCCGGCCTTTACCATCTGCTGGGGGCTCCCCTCCACTCTGCCCCCTCATCTTTTTCTCCTCATCTTCCTGTGTTTTGTGCACTGTCCACCCTCCCTCCAGCCGTGCCCGTCTTGGTTCGGCCCTGTCCTTTGTTCCCCGTGTGCCCCCCATTTCCGCTTTTGTGTTACCCTCTGACCTCACTCCCTGCATCCCTCCCTTTCCCTTTCCATCAACCCCACCCAGCCCCCCCCCCCCCACCCCTGCCCCCCACGCTGCAGCCGGGACCCCCAAATCTTCTTGTTCTTCTCTTGACTGCTTCCCCTTCAGATTTCTTTTGGGGGGCTAATAACTGTTGCCAGCAAGACTCACACAAAATCCCAGCATGAATGCTATTGTGAGACCCACAAAGGCAAACAGGCAGTAATAGCCATTAGAAACAGAGGGGCTTGCAGCGAGCATAATGTTTAGTTGTGTTAAGCCCGTATGTGACCTGACGCTGTGGCCAGGAGGGAAATCTTTCTTTATGTCTCTCAAATTTCACCAGACTTTGGCTGTTTTGTCACTTTCAGCCTGAAAAGGAGCTGGAATTCAGCTAAACGTGTGGACATTACCTTGATGATTTACATGAATGACCTCAGTGTGGGCAATGCTGCTCCTCTCAGATCCACGCACTTTTGTAATTGTGGGGATCTTTGATCACAGAAGCTGGTGGAGCTTGTCGTCATGCCCGTCAGCCCAGAGAGGAATGCTGTGGAAACAGGCATCACAGGGTTGGCTACTGGGTGCAGAGAGAGCAGAATGGCTCTCTATGTAGAGAAGATCTGCAGGCGGACTGAGGCTCAGGAGCCATTTTATCTGTAAGGCTATTCGGAGAAACAATACAGTAAAGACGAATTTGATCTGGATTTATTTCTGCTTCCCAGAACGAGAAGAACAAAAAAGGTTCAGCAGCACAATCGGGCTTTATCACAAATTTGTATATTTTGGCAGAAAGTTATTCCAGCAACATAAAGTTCCTCACGTTGCTTCTGTCTCACAGTGAAATACATTCTGAACTTGTGTTGAAAGATAGGTGAACAAGGTCACATTGAACAAGATGCTCCAGACAATGCAGAACATGAAAGCAGGAAGGAAGAAAGGAAGAAAGGAATGAAGGGCGGAAGGAAAGAGATGAGTCTCAAGGAGATCAGATAAAATCACTGAATGGATGTTATGCAACACTCAGCACTCTGTGCAGCCCCTGTGTTCACATCGACGCAATCAAAGTGGTGGAAGTTGTACTGGACTGAATACATCCTGCTTCATCTGTTGTCAACAGACGATAAAGAAAATGTAATGATATAACAGGCGTTATATTAGATAGAGAGCGCCTGCAAACGTACTGCTGCGATCCTCCTATGATAACGTCCTGCTTGACGATTATGAATAGCCCAGGGTAATAGCAGCATAATTAGGCCTTTACTGTTGTGTAATTCTCCGTCAAGCACACTGTCGATATCTTGGTTGATGAGGTTGAAAGTTGAGATTGCATTCTCCCGACCCAGGCCAGAAGCAGCACACACACACACACACACACACGCACACACACACGCACACACGCGCACACGTGCGTGCAAACGTACGTGTTCACACACAGGCTCAGAGCCAGCGATGCAGTGTCAATGCTTTGATATTTGCTTTTGTCCCAGTGTTGATCCAAGCTGACATTATGCTGTACGGCCCTGATCGCTGTTTGTCTGAGTGTTACATTTGTCATCTGTGGGAGGGCAAATGAGGGATCAGGAGGAGAGTGCGAGAGGAAGGGAGGCAGGTGAATAAGGGAGGAACTGTGTGTGTGTGTGTGTGTGCGTGTGTGCGTGTGTGTGTGTGTGTGTTTTGTTGATCTCTTTGTGTGTCAGTTGCAGTCTGCTGGCGTGGAAGCAGATCTTTTCCCTCAGTGACTCTATTAATTTACCTCATTTATCTTAACCACCTCCACCCCCCCCTCCTCCCAATAAATACGGGAAATCTCACAATCACGCGCGTGCGCGCGCGCGCGCGAACAAAACACACATCTGGATGGGTGTGCGGTGGAAATAAAAACACAGCGGCTCCCCTTTCTGTTCCCAGAGGACAAATCCGTGGCGGAAAAACTCATTTTCCTGCAAATAGTTTGTCAGTGAAGCTAGGAGGAGTGATAAATTATCACAGGCGTTAGGTGAAGGAGGATGACGGGGAGAAGAGGGAAGCCCCCTCCTCTCTTTCACACCCACAACGAGCTCTACTTTCCCTCAACCTCATCACTTCCTCCAATAACTTCTCACTCTGTCCTGTCACAACATTTTTACTTACCTCTAATTTTCTCCGTTTCGCCTTCATTCTTCGTCCCGTGTGCACAAAGACACGCTCACGTGCGCAGTGGCCACCTGCACCGGATACACAAAGTCCACGGTGCAAGTCGCGAGGAAAACGTGACTGCTCTCACAACTCAAGTGTGACTCGCCATTCCAGATGATGAATTGACGGTCAGAAAAAAAATGGATTTGTTTTCAACTAGTAACACATCGAAGAAATAATAATTCTGTGAGGGAGAAAGTGGCGGGATGATGAATGGTGTGGACAGCTGGATCACAGCGAAGCAATGGAGTGAGTGACTGAGTGGGATATGCGGCAGTAAGATGAAAAAAAAAAAAAGAAACTGGGAAAATCAACACACAAACTAAACACTCTGACTTGCCAGAGTGCTGAAAAGTCATTACATGTTTTGAATCAAGCTAACATGTCTTTATGAAGCATCCCACTCAAACTGAAGATACACTGTTTATCATGCGTCTCTCTTTTTCTTTCTTGTTTTGTATTTTAGCAAAAGCCTATTTTTTTTTTTTTTTGTTATTGGTGGAAAAAAAAATAACTTATTTTTGTTGGTAGCAAGTTTGAGAGAATCAAAAGCAGCAGCGTCATTGGAGCCCATAATAGTTCTGTGTGAGCATTTAGTGAAAAATCTTACAGTCTGTGCATCTGAAAATACATGCAGACACAATATTGGAACTAAAGCTCTTTGAACACAACCTTACAAACAAAACTACGTTTGTAAACTGCACAGGTTTTATGCTAAACTAACATAATTTATGCTTAAATTAGCACATTGAAACACAGCAGTCAATATGTGTCTTACCACATTGTAGACATTGTTATTCATCACATTATTTCTTTCCATGCGATATTGTATCACATCATATCAGGTTGTGCTACACATGACACCAGATTGTATCAGCTAACGGTGTCTTGTATCATTTTGAATCCTATTTATTACATTGTATTGTGTTCTAGAGTGTTGGAAGTTTGTATTATATCGTCTTACTCTTGGACTATGTCGTATCATTTTGTATTGTGGCATTTGAAGTTACATTATATCTTATTATATTGTGCGACAGTTTTTGATTTTTAACATATTGTCGTTTACAATCTAAAATGATAGTGTTATCAGGTCTTATCAAACTTATTGTATTGAATTGCCTTGGCTGTTGCTCTACTGTGTCATTCTGTATATGTTTTGTATATGCATGTACTGTATATATACCATATCATATTGCAGTGGTAACATTTGTGTTGTGTCACATTTTACCATATAATTTTATGTTTTATCTTCTCATTTTTTTGGCAAATCATTGCATGGCATCAGTCACTGTAGTTTTGTATCTTAGTGTATCAAATTATATTGTATCCACAGTTCAAATATTTCAACACACTGTAGCATATTATGCTTTCCCATATAAAACCATATCATATTGTAACATTTGTTGTGTTCTATCTCATTTATTTTTTCTTAACTCAAACCAACTTATTTAACTGATCTATTGTTTCACACTGCTGCTTCCTAGATGGTTGTGTCTTTTTTGTTTGTTTCAAAAATGTCTCTTCCTATTCTCATTTCCAAGAATTTATCTTGCACCAAGAGCTTGTATTTCACAATCACTTCCGCTTCTTACTGCATCCATTAGCAGGTAAATAATCAGTTTCCAGCTGAGTCTTAAGTGTTATCGAAGCACAATATAACTTCAGTAAACCTTAATTTGAGAAAAGAAGAATGGAAGCATTGTAATAATTCAAAAATCCACAGTGTTTACTTTTCATGGGATGCCTGTCTCATTTCCAAACTGAAACAAAATTCTTGGTCACATATAAATAAATTTACATCTGAGACTACAAGGGATCGGAATAAGTTTGGACTTAACTCGACATGCTTCAAAGTTCAGCAAAATAAAACTTTGTTTTGTCTTTATTGGCTGCATCAGCACTGTGACCGTGCCAATCTTCACTCACTCACCAGAGACACTCGAAATGCCACGAGATCCATTTTTCTTGACTGACATTTATATTGTGTTCAGACTGGGCTTTTTTGCAGGACAAACTACAATATGTTGCTATAAAATGTTATTCATGTCCTCTTTTTTTAAAAAAAAAAATCATTTGAAACCAACAAATGTTTCTCTACTACACAGAAGAAGTGGTTTTAACTGACATGGTTAATGTCCATGAAGTAGTTTGAAAAATTACCTTTGTTAACTGACTTGTTAGATTAGTGAAATAATGCACACAGCCTATCATTATAACAGTTTTGCAAGCTGTGCACATAAAAATAGCCAAATATTTTTTTAGGCCCAGGAAAACAGAACTTGCTGGGGGAGGGGAGGCTATAAAAATCACAGGGTGCAGATATTTGGAGTTGAGTTTAGAGACAGAGTTACAGATCATTTGAAAATGCCTCGATTGGGACACTAATTCAATTCCAAGAACAGCTAATTACATTTCTAATTAAAATTGTACAATTACAGTGATCAGTTTTACTTTTTTTTTTTTTTTTTTTTGTCTCAAAATGAAATGAAAGCTTAGCAAAAATTCACCAGTTTGGAGGCGGCGCCTGTCTTCATTTCTGTTTCATCAAGCTCAGGCAGAGCTGCACTCTTTGCACTCAGGTTCTCATCTCACTCAGGTAATAACCATTAACATAAGCACTAAAAACGCATCATCATCATAATCATCATTATCATTATCGTTACTGTCCCTGGTCCCAGCTCAACGAGAGCCAGAAATAACACGGTTCCGTCCAAAGAGGCACACAGTTTTCAGGAAGTTATCTGGACCGACACCCGGGGCTCGGCGGATCTTAAAAATATAAGAGCTGTTCCTCCCACGCATTTGTTCCCTTCCCTCCAGGTTCCTAAAACTAGCTCTTCTTCAAAGTCTGTTTTCATCTCTCTTATTTCTTCCAACCGTATATTCCTTTTTCCGGCCCTCTCCTCATCCCCCTGCGTACACACATGCGCACGCACACACACGCACACACACACACAGATGCACACACTATTTTCTGTGTGCTCACAGTGATTGATGGAGTTAAGCAACAGAACACAGAGCAACGTGTGGCCAACAGTCCAAGACAGCCGGCATCAGAGGGAAAAAGAGAGGCTGGTGTGAGGAGAAGGTGGAGGAGGAGGAGAGTGGGGATTAAACGAAAAGAGAGAGGTGAGAGGGAGGGAAGGATAGAGGAAGGGAGTCGGAGTGTGTGTGCGAGAGAGAGAAGGGAGCTCAGCTGAAAACCACAGACTTAATTCTATGCATCATTAAGCAGTCTCACTCAATGCAACATCCCCTATACATCATCCACGCTCGGTAAACACAACGATGACATTACATTAGCAACTGCAAATGAATTTTCTTTTTAGAAGGAAATTGAGAATACTCTCAGTCTCTCCCTCTGTTTTACCCTCTCTGGCGCTTGCAAAGCAGGATGTAAAAGAGGGGGAGAAATAAACAAAATAAAAACACAAACAATATTTCCCTATCTGCCTCTTTGCTGCACACACTCTCGCTGTCTCACACAGAACGCCGCAGAGACGTAGTCATGAATCTCCCATTGTTATTTTATCTTAAATGTATTTATAATACGAAAGCAGCAGAATGAATTTCTCACACTTTGCTGAGGGGAATATTCTTATTTTGTATTTAAAGATAAACTATCTGAAATGACTGGTCCTAATTATGTTGAATCTTTAGCTCAGACTGGATGTAGCAGCTGTTTGTGCTCATTTGAAACCCAGCTGAAGGTTTCACTTTGTCTTGGCTTCCTCACTTTTACTCCCAGAAACCACCAAGACCAGCCATCATATCACCAAGCGAGCTTAAACCTTTCTGGCAGCGTAAAGTGAGTTCTGAGACTTAATAAACCAAAGACAACAACCACTTTACATCCAGTCTGATGGGTTTCTGATTCTTGCGGTGAATATTTTCTCAAAATCCTGGTGTACATCAATTTCAGAACATCTCTTGTTTTGGCTAATATCTTTTTGTTCCTTATAAAAGGTTTTGAATCGTATACGGTAACATGTCATGCAACATACAGTTCTGACCAAAAAAGTTACATTTTGTTACATATATGTTTTTCCAGAGACACAGATTTTCTTGTATTCCTGCAAGGGGTTGCTGATCAATTTTTTTCTTGGTCGTTGTACCTCACTTTGACAGCATGTTGTGCAGTGTTTGCAGAAAACACTTGACAAATGTTCTCAGAGTCCTCAAATGACATCAGCTAAGAATAGTTCTTCTGGTACTAAGATACGATTTTACATCTCTTTGATAATTTTCATATTAGGGAAATTGCAAAATAATGTGACTTTGTAATTAGCAATCAAAGAGTCTAATACCGGCGTCATCACCCTGGTTCATATCTAGCTTAAAGTAAACAAGACTCTCCTTTCTACGTATCTGTATAATCGTAAATGTAACATGATCTCCACCTATAAGCCTGTATGGCACAAATGTCTTGGACATGTTAAAACTCTTACTGGTAGAGCTTTGCAATCTTTAGAAATCATATAAACGGCACATTGACGGCTATATTTGTGTGAACACATTTGTTACTTCACCTCATGGTTTGGCTGTGCTGATGAAAATTCACTTTCCTCAGCATGCTGAATGCTTGAAGTTGGTGACAAGGCAGGGGATTTGGGTCTATGCATTCTGTGTATAATTTAACAATTATCCGACCAGTTGAGGGCACTCAAAGACTGAGCATACAACATTAACAGTTTGGACAGTCAGTGTGGGGAGGGATTTAAATAAAAACGAAGACATCATGACAAAATGTATTTTAACTTTCTGTCCTGATTCCACAGTAGACTGAAATGTGAGACTCTTTAAACTATTTATTCTATTACACATGCAATATCTGCAATACCCTTGTCTCAAAATGGTCTATTTACATTGTATTTCAAAGGCTTACTTTCACTACTTTAGATAAATAAAGCATTGCTTTCTTAAGCATCTAACTCTGTTAGATACAGAATTTTATTTGAATTTCTGAGAGATGTTGAAAGATTCAGCCACATGATTAATGCATACTCATGTGTGGCACTGCTACAGCATTTACACAAATATAGCAACAACGCTGTAATGTTAGCATTATTAAATCTCAAGCAACATTTAAAAAATATTCTGTTTTTGAAGAATGGCTCACCTCAGGCTACTTAATAATGAAAGAGGGACCAATAGTTTGAGCTTTTTCTGATTAATTAGTTTATATTGATACTCTCAGTGTCATTAGACACAATTGTCTAATTGTGTCTCGAGAAATTCCAGCTGAGCACAATATATGCATACGTATAATATGTGTTTGTCATTGATTTTAATCCTTAAAGGAAACATTTTACCGTCTTAGTAGACAGAAAATAACATATTGTGATAGTCAACTAATGACTGTGTGCACAAATAGAATTATAAACATAGTCTGACAACAGGAATGTTTCTTTAAGCGTCGCACGTAAGCCATAAATTATCAAGCGATTTAAATGAATAATTGTGTTTTTATTGCACAGATTATGCCTCCTTCCCCTCACTAGCTCGGCTCAGAAGCCTGGGAAATCTATTAAGGCGATGCCATAGATCATCCCATCCGCCACAGCGTGTATGTAGATCGGCCAGCTCATTTGAGAAATATTGAATCGGTTACAGTAAAGTAAGCCCCTGGATTGAGTCAAATGTAAAAATCCAAGCATGTCAGGGGAGCTGTCAGTGTGCGCTGTGATGACAGATGGGGTTGGGTCTCTGTTTTAGTGAGGGGTGGTAAAAAGACGAATTATTAGTTCTGGGGGTGGGGGGTAGAAGTGTAGAGAGAGGGCGAAAGGGGAGTTGGAGACAATTGGATCAGATCTGTCGGCTGATAAGAGCAATCAGTTAATTAAGGAAGGCTTGGGACGGTGGAAAGTGTTATTTCCTCCTAGAGATGGGGTCAGTGAGGGGTCAAGAGTGTGACCTCTGACCCCATGCAAGAGAGACACCAGTCTGTCTGTTATTGATTCATGCCACTTACTTTGCTATAGGAAGCATTATTCATCTCTAAATGCAGTGAATTTTACAGGAAAACCAGAATCAAAATGTATATATATACAAAATTAATTTCATATCTAATCAAACGGCATATTACTTTTTACGGCTGTTGGACAGAAAGATTCATGCTCAGAATAAAATTATTAGATTGAAAACAAACACATAAAACATGAATTAAATGCAATATTGCAATGTTCATGATCATAACTTTAACAGCTTGAAGCAGAAGTCTGTGTAGCTGGTTGGTAGTCCTGCTTTTAAAGTTGCCATGACTGCGGTTTCAAGACGTTCGGGTTGAAGATGTGAGAAATCGCTCAGGTTCAGATTGTGAGGGTGATTTCAATGCCCTCACAATCTGAACAGTTTTAAGCTTGAAAACTATTTTCACATGCAGTGTGTCAAAACAGTCTCAATACCACAGTCCTGAG
>VMRN01000833.1:0-10550 GCA_010277015.1 Poeciliopsis turrubarensis | reverse complement strand
ATATATAGATCTATATATCCTCTGAGCTCGGGTCCTCTACCAGAGGCCTGGGAGCTTGAGGGTCCTGCAGTATCTTGGCTGTGCCAAGGACTGCACATTTCTGGACTGAGATGTCTGATGTTGTTCCTGGGATCTGTTGTAGCCATTGATCCAGTTTGGGGGTGACTGCCCCGAGGGCCCCGATGACCACAGGCACCACTGTGGTCTTCACCTTCCAGGCCCTCTCTAGTTCCTCCCTGAGGCCCTGATATTTCTCCAGTTTCTCGTGCTCCTTTTTCCTGATGTTGCAATCGCTTGGTATTGCTACATCTACCACAACGGCTTTCCTCTGTTGTTTATCCACTATGACAATGTCTGGTTGGTTCGCCATTACCATTCTGTCTGTCTGGATCTGGAAGTCCCACAGGATCTTAGCTCTGGCGTTCTCCACCACCTTTGGGGGTGTTTCCCACTTTGATCTCGGGGTTTCCAGTCCATATTCTGCACAGATGTTTCTGTACACTATGCCCGCCACTTGGTTATGTCGTTCCATGTACGCTTTCCCTGCCAGTATCTTGCACCCTGCTGTTATGTGCTGGACTGTCTCAGGGGCCTCCTTGCACAACCTACACCTTGGGTCTTGTCTGGTGTGGTAGATCTGGGCCTCTATTGCTCTGGTGTTTAGGGCCTGTTCCTGGGCGGCCAAGATGAGGGCCTCTGTGCTGTCCTTGAGTCCAGCTTTTTCCAGCCATTGGTAGGATTTACTGATATCAGCCACTTGGGTTATTTGCTGGTGGTTCATCCCATTTAGGGGCTTGTCCTCCCATGATGGTATCTCTGGCACCTCAACCTCCGTTCCCTGTTGTCTGAGACATTCACTGAGCACATTGTCTGTTGAGGCTTTGTCCCTGATGTATTTATGGATCTTAGTTGTTTCGTCCTGGACAGTGGTTCTCACACTCACTAGTCCTCTGCCTCCTTCCTTGCGGCTCGTGTACAGTCTCAGGGTGCTGGATTTGGGATGGAACCCTCCATGCATTGTTAGTAGTTTTCTAGTCTTAATATCTGTGGCTTTTATCTCCTCCTCAGCATTCAATGATCCAAGTATGCGGCATTGAGTCATAAGGTTTCTTGTAATCAATCCAAGCCATGCACAGGTTGGTGTGTCGGGTTTTGCAGTCTCGGGCAACTGTGCGGTCTACGAGGAGTTGGTGTTTGGCTCCTCTGCTATTTACACCGATACCTTTCTGTGCCATGCTCATGTGTTTATCCATGTGTTTGCTTATCTTGGCCGCTATGATGCCTGACATGAGCTTCCAGGTTGTGGAGAGGCAGGTTATTGGTTGGTAGTTGGGTGGGACTGGGCCCTTTGATGGATCCTTCTGGATTAGGATTGTCCGCCCTTCAGTTAACCATTCAGGGTGAGTTTGTAGCAGCTGGTTCATTTGGCCTGCCAGTCGCTCATGCAGGGCAGTGAGTGTCTTTAGCCAGTAGGCTTGGATCATGTCAGGCCCTGGTGCTGTCCAGTTTTTCATACCTGAGACTCTTTCTTGATGGTTACCGGAGCTTGCTCAGGGAGGTTGCTATGGTCCTCTCGTAGAGAGATCAACCACTGTGCATTGCCTCCCTTTCCCATATGCCTTTCCAGTATTGTTCAGTCTCCAGCCTTGGTGGGTCTGCTCTGTTGTTATTATTACCCTGCCATTGAGAGTACACCTCAGCTGGTTGAGTGGAGAAGAGCCGGTTAATCCTTCTGGATTCATTCTCCCTTGTGTATCTCTTTAGGCGGCTGGCCAAGGCTTGGAGCCTCTGTTTGGCAGTTTCGAGTGCTTCAGGTATGGGCAACTGCCTGTACTTTCTGGGTACTTGTCTTTTCATTGTTCCCTTGTGGAGCTCTGACATTTGGCTCACTTCCCCCCTTGTTACCTTGATTTTAGCCTCTAACCGTCTTATAGCCAAGCATCTCAAGCATCTCGTTCAGCTCTGATTCGCTCATTGCGGCCGTGTATCCCTCACTGGGTGGGGACTTGTAGTTAAGTCCCCACAGTTCTGACATCCAGGATCCTCCTTTTTGCCGTAGCATTTGTGTTGTATCTCGTCAATCTCAAGTTGTGATAGCAGTTAGGGTTATATATATATATATATATATATATATATATTGTTTATATATAAACAATATATGACCGGGTGACCAGTCATATATATGGTGACCAGGACGCGGCGTGGCCTCGGGTTTGCGTGAGTGAACTGCTGAGTCACAGGATCAGCAGTCTCCACACAGTGCTGCGGTTTCCATGGAAACCACCGGACCGACTGGGAGGGAGATCAAACACCAGGAAGAAGGTGGTGATGCTCCTCCTGAAGAGGAAAACATGGCACCAAGCAAACTGCTCCTCCAACCCTTACCTGGTCAAACTATTTAATTATTGGATAAAGTTATACATTAAAGCCCTGGAGGTGTGAGACTGAAGCGGGAAACCATCAGATCATTGTTGCCGTTTGTTGGTTTCGTCTGGGTGTCTGTTATCACTCTGTGGAACACTGCCACCTGGTGGTTCAACTGCGTCACTACATCATCCATCCATCCCATTAGGGTCACCAGAGGTCACCGGGCAGGGTCACCTGGACAGATTGCCAGTCCATGGCAGGGCAACACAGAGGCAGACAGGACAACAAAAACACACACACACACACGTATTGAACATGTATTGATTGGCCTCACTGATAACCGGAAAAACCCACATTTTTATATTATTAATTTCATTATATATTTTATTCTTAGCCAAATGGCACATTCATAAATGCTGTTATGCTAATCATTTTTGAAAATGAGGTCAAACACATCAGAACCATTGAAAACGGCAGCAATAGACCTTTTTCACGGCAACCGGAAGCTGTATCTGAAAGGGCTGCGACACTTCCTGTTTTCCTGTAATTCAAGTACTATAAAAAAATGGCTCTCCTCCGTCCTTACTTAATTTTCCAGCCCTTTGTTTCGCTGATGCGGAGGAAATCGCAGCGGCTAATTCATCCACCAACAAACGTGTGAAAGGACACAAGTTCTTCCACGAAAAATATATCCACCTCTATCAAGTTCAGAAAACACGTAGCTTAGCGAGCTAACCGCTAGCTACAGTATATGAACTACACAAACATCGGAATGAAGCTTAATTTAGTTTGCTAAATTACGTGGAATATTGGAGGCAAACATAATTTAAACTTTTCAATTATATTCTGATTACATTCTGAAATCTATTTTCAGAAATACATTTCTGAAAATGTATTTCATTTAGTTTGTGAAACAGTTTGTGAAAAACAGCATAATCTCGCCACAAAATACATAACCACATAATCTCATTATTATGTGGTCATAATAATAATAATAATAATAATAATATAGTAACAGTTATATTTGACTGAAAATTATCTTACATGGAAAATATATACAATGTACTATCTTAATTAGACGTTTACCTGCGGGTGGATGTGCCATATAATCATGGTCCGCAGTAGCATCTTTAGCCTGCTAGCTTTCTAGAGAGGAGGACAAACTGCCGTTTCTTAGCCCTCTCGGAAGCAGAGTCTCTCATTGCCAGTGCAGTGAAGTTATTCCAGGCAAACAGGGAAGGAACAGCTCCACTTCTAAGGCGGCTGGTGGTGGATCCGCTAACAAAATCCTCCGGTGTGAAGTGGCGGCTACAGACGAAACTCCCCGTCTTTATGCAAAAGTCGGGACCTTCATCTCTTCGGATCGCCTGGATCCACTGCCTCCGTTGGTCCGGGTCCGTCGGGAACGCATGATGGGACAGATATGGCTGTTTTCTTGCCCCACATGAACAACCAGGGACTGAACAGAAACAACTGCGCCGAGACTGAGCCATTTTCCTAGCCTTTTAATGCTAACGCTATAGCCACCGGAAGTTGTCCAACCCCACATCCGCTTTAAAACCCGGACGCGTGAAAAAGGTCTATAGCAAAGCTAACATGCTCTGTATGTTCTCTCTGTAATGTGACGTCATGGTGATGTACCGTCTCAGTGTCTGTGACCCCTGGCAGACATTACTATGTTTGTACTGTTATGTATTGTGTATCTCAATAAAGATCTATTTTAAAAAATCTCTTCGAACCGGAAAGAAAAGTCTGGTCCTGATCGGTGACTGCTGCCACCTACAGGTCAAGAATCAAACAGCACCTTGGGGTTTTCCACTGTGTTTGGTGTCTGTGCGGTTTTTCCCCGCAGGTCCCGCAGCCAACATGGCCTCCATCAGAGAGCGAACTGCGGCCCTGCAGCTGCGGGCCTTTTCTCCTCCAGGTGAGTTCAGGAAAGTCGCTTTTAGACTCTCAGGAGGCCTGAGCCGCGTTTTCTGTCCCAGTTAACGAGCAGATGATTTCATTTAGAGAATGTTTTAAAGTGCTTGATTTGGTCATTGTCCACGCATTCTCTGTTCTCCTCTAAGCCTAAAGCTGAGTTTTTCCCATTCTAGTAATAAGTCGCTTTTCTGATGCTGCATCAATCAGCTGTTACAGGTGCAGCTCGTTTACCTGCAAAGGCCACAAAGTTAATTTATTGAAAAAACGTCATTAAAAGTAATATTTTAAAGTGATTCTTACAAACTTTTGATTTTAATAAAGTAATGAAAAAGTGTAAACACAGAAACATAACAGCTGATTCAACCTTGGGGAAGACGGAACCGTTGCTGCATTCTTGATGTTTCAGGGGAAAGTTCAGTGGAGGGAAAACAACCTGGAACTAGAACATTTTAAATCAACATTACAAACTTACTTAATGTTGATTTAAGTAAGTCTGTAATCTTCCATGATTCTTTGCACTAAAAATCCTGGAAGATTGAGTGTTTTTGCAGTGCGTTAGTGTGGCTGAAGGTGGGTCATCATGGCTGCTTGTTGTGTTTCTGTGTCCCAGCTGTTGGAGTGAAAGCAGCGCAGTCGTCTTCCATCTGGAGCGACCTCATCACCCACCTGAGGTCAAAGCTGACAGTGAAGCGCCGACTGGTCCAGTTCAAGGCCCACAGCGACTGCTTCGTGGGCTCCGAGGCCGTGGACGTCCTGCTGCGGCACGCCGCCAACGCTAACGGCCTGCCGGGTGAGTCCGCTCCACGCTTTACTTCCGGCTGGCCTGCAGTGACCGTCAGAAAACAAAGGGCTGTTTCACTTTTTACACTGCAAAAACACGGTGTAAAATATTTCAGTTCACCTGGAAATAAACAAAGTTACAAATAACTTTCTAGCTTTTTATGTCAAATATTGATTAAAGAATGAAAGATCGATTATTTCACTTGCATGAAAACATTTTCATGAACTGAAATAAGATTTTAGCTCGAGAAACTAAACAAAAATTCTTGGTGAGATTTATTTTTTTGCAGCGCACTCGTGGCTTTGGTTGTGCCAAGTTGTCCGGTTTTAATCATCTTATTATTTTGAAGCCGGTAACGTTTTGTCTCAATAGCCTACTGACGGGTTTCAGACATGAATTTGTTTGGTCCAACCTGCAGGTGGCGCTGTCTCCAGAGAGCAGGTGGTGTGTGTGTGCCAGGCTTTGCTGCAGAGCGGTGTGTTTGAGGCCGTGGGAACCAGAAACAGGAGGCAGGATGCGTTTGAGGACAGTGGGAGCGCTCTGTACCGGTCAGATGTTCTTAGTAATGAGACAGACTGGACTTAAACCGGTTCTGGTTTAGACGGTTCTGGTTCTGACCGTGTCTCTGTCTGGATCAGGTTCGCCGAGCGGCGCTGTCCTGCCGTGGAGGAGCTGCAGCAACACGCTGCTCTGGTCCAGCAGCTCTTCCTCGGCACTCCTCCTCCTCCTCGGTATTCTCAGCATTTCTTAAAACCTCAGAGGGACATAAACAGAAAATCAGATTTCTGTAACGGATCTTTTCTAAAAACAAAATTACTAATGTGAGAAAATATTTGTGAAAAGAGTTTTTATTTCAATCATTCTTACTGTGAGTCGTACAGCAGGCCAGCTTTTTAATTACCACAATAAAGTCATAATATTAGCAGAAAAAAAGCTCAATTTCATCAGAAAACACGTCTTAAATTAAGAGACAAAGTACTTTAATGTGAAAAAAGCTTTAATGGCTTGAATGGCATTATGAGGATCTGCACAGCTCAGCCCGTCATTTCAAAGTTGTGCTGATAATTTCATTGTAAAGTGTTAAATATTAAAAAATATAAAATGTACATCAAAGCAAAACTTCACAAGATGGCTTCCCTGGATGATGACATCACTCTTAACTATGGAAACCCAGAGAGGAAAAACATCCAAAACAAAACTTTGAATGATAAAACTGAAGTATTCAAGTTAAAGTCGCATTTCTTTATATTTGATTAAATTTTTCAACAGAATTAAAGCAAATAAAGAAAATGTTCAGTCATAACCACATAAAGCATCAGTTACCATAGCAACAGGCTCTGAGCCGTCCGCTCCCTTTAACCTCCAGGCCCGAGGAGCCGGCCGGGTCCCTGGGGCCGGAGGGGCCGGTGGGGCCGGAGGGGCCGGTGGGCGGTCCCAGCAGGGGGCGCCGGACGGACACAGCTCTGCCTCAGTCCTGTAAGATGACAGTGTTGGTTGGCATGGCAACAGAGGCAGAGAGGTGGTTGACCGGTCTGCTTCTGCCTGCCAGTGGTCGACCAGGTGTGGCAAGAGCAGACGCTGCTCAGGCTGCTCAACCTGGTGGAGCTCCCCCTGCTGGAAGGAGTCCTGCAGTGCAGCCAGAGCCCGACCTCTGACCCCTCAGCCGACCTGCTGCCTCACCGTAACCTGATCAGTAACAGCCTGGACAGACGGATCCTCCAGGCCTACAGGGACTCCCAGTAAGTCAGACCAGTAAAGCCAGTAGGACTGATGGTGAAACTAGCAAAACCAGTATGATGAATGGGACTCCCAGTGGGACGTACTGGGAGCACTGGCGTTTCAGGTGTTTCTGGTTTCAGGGAAGACAACTGGCTATCCAGCGGTTTGGACTGTTTGGACTTCCTGCCTGACCAGCAGGTGGCGGAGCTGAGCAGAGAGCTGCCGCGCTGCTTCCCCCCAGACAGCAGTGACCCAGAACCACCACACGGGGGCGCCGTTCAAGGTAGAGGCAAGTTCTCCTCCAATCAGGTTCAACAGAGGGGTTTTTTGCAGCTGCCATCTTTTGCCGCTTCGACCCGACTCCAGTCCAGCTGGCTAGAGAGTCCGGTTCCGTTGGGGATCGCCAATCCGACTCCAGTCCGTCTGCAACAGAGCAGAGCGACAGCCATTTTCACCTGGGGGCGTGGCCGGCGGCCCTGAAGCAGCTGAACGGGCAGAACTGATCAGACTGAAATCTGGTTCCTGTGAATCTGATTTTAGATCAAATATTTAATGAACATGTTTGGATTAGGCCATAGACTGGGCCTAAACTGATCAGTGAAGCATAACGGGTCACCTTCAAATGAAAAATCAGCAGAATGTAGAATTAGTATCTAATCATGGGAATCATCTACCTAAATGGACCCTTCAGCCATTTTGCTCCAGTAACTGTGTGTCTGTCCGCTGCAGGGCCCAGCAGTGAGGACGATGCACCGGCTCGGCCCCCGGCCCCGGGGCAGCTGCTACTGTTCGGCTCTCTGGTCAGGCACTACGGCAGCCGGCCGCCTCTGCTGCCTCCCAACATGGCGGCCGTGTACGCGGCCGTGGCCGAGCTGCTGGGTAGGAAGCTGCTGCAGCGCAGCCCAGACGCGCTGCAGCAGCTGAACCTGCTTGATGTGTTTGGCAGAGAACGGCCAGCTGGAAAAGGCGCTGGAGGCTCTGCAGCTGTGTCTCAAGCTGCTGCCCCCTGGCTGCCGGGAGGAGCTACGCAGGCTGCTGACCTTCATGGCTGCTGCGGCTGAACCGCGAGCGCCGAAGCTGGACAAGGAGGTGGTCACCGTCACATCCCTTTAGAGCGCTGTGGGGAGACTTTGACTGAGCCTCTGGGCGGGTCTGCAGGTGGAGAACAGAGCGGCGGTGATGAAGGCGTTCTCCAAGGCTGTTCTTCACAGCAGGAGCTTTCCGAAGGAGAAGCAGGACCTGATGCTCAACTTCCTGCTCAGCAACAGACAAGAAATCTTTAAGGTGACCTCACATCCTGTCGAACTCGTCTGTCATAGTCATCAGTGCTGTGACCAAGCACATTCATAAAAGGGTTAGTGGAAGGAAACAGTGTAGAAAAAGGTGCAGCAGATTGTCAAGCAAAATCCATCCAGGAATAAAATTTTAAGTTATTAAAATGATTAAGATTCATTCCCTAAATTATTGGTGAAATAATCTGCGAGGGGTTCTTATTAATATTCAAGAGATATTGGCTTTAAAAAGCTCTTAAATGTTCCTGAAGAGTTATGTTTTAGTTAGTTTTATCTTTTTTTTAATAATAATAATGGAATAAGATGTTTGCAGTAGGAACGAGTCGTGTTATTGGTTAGATTCAGTGTTTTTGCAGTGTAGTTATGATCTAACCTGAACGTATTTGCTGAGTTGTTTTCCCATCACCCTAAATAATTTCTGCGTCAGAGTCTGAAACAGAAAGTGAGTCTTTTCTGCTTCCTGTTTCAGATTCCAGGATCTCTGCACAAAACCATCAGTGAGAAGCTGGCGGGTCTCGCTCGGACCGATGCTGCAGGTAACATGCTGCACCCGACAGAACAGCAGAGCAGCTTTAGAGCCACGACACAGAAAATCTGACTTTAATCTCAGCAGCGTGGCCATCGTGTTTCCACGGTGATCGTGTGGCTCTCTTCCTGCAGCCTCTCCTCCCAGTCCGGCTCCTGCTGCCGCAGCCCAGCTGGGCACCCAGCAGGCCCTGCTGGAGCTGCTGGGCAGCATCAACCTGGACCGCAGCATGGCGCCGAAGTACAGGAAGCGCCTGCTCAGGCAGTTCTGCTCCGCCCATCCAGAGATCTTCCACCAGTACTTTGGCGACTCGGCCACCTCTCAGATCTAGGCAAACTGTTGATTTCCTGCTTTTGAACCGTTTCTCCTTGTGTTCTGGATCCTTTCAGTGTTTTTTATGAAGTTTCTGCTTCTTGTTTTTCCCATGCATGTTTGTTTGTTGACTTGCTTTATTTTCTAAGATAATTAAATAAACTTGAGATTTCCACAAAAAATATTCCACAGTAGCCTGTCCTGGATTTAGCCATCAAGTTTTTGCGAGCTCTGCTAATCCAGTTCCTTTGCTCTTGCTGTTCCCTCTCCTATCTGTGCTCTGCGTCATGATGCCTCTATTTTTCCAGGATTCTTTCAGTTTTCCCAGTAAAATTCAAGGACTTTCAAGGTAAGTTTTGAAACTTTTCCAGCGGTTTGGAGATAAAAGCAATAAATATTAAAGCTGCAAGCGGCGTTGGAGCCCTGGCAGGCCAGTGGCGGCGGCGGGCCCAGGCCCCGCCTCGCGCCGGCCCCGCCCCCGGCCCCGCCTCGCGCCGGCCCCGCCTGCACAAAGGAGACAAAAGTAATGAGTTTTTTCCAGATTCAGGAGTTTGTTTGGATAAAGTTCAGTTTGTGACGTTCGGTTTCCGCTGGCAGATTGTTGATTATGTTTTTCGTCCTGACTCTGGAGCCACGTTATCATCCGATTTAAATGAATTAAACAAGCTCCTTTATCTTGCTAGAAGTTCATCATTATTGTAGAAAGTCATGTTACCATGGAAACGGGAAGACCCCCAAAGCATGCCTTTGGGGGTCTCCATATTTGTGCTGAAGTGTTTGTTTTCGGTAACGCTCTTTGCTCCAGGTATTTATGTTTCTGAGACACAGGAAGTTGTTGTTTCCACTTCCTGTCGAGCAGCTTTTCTTTTATCATTGACCTTCCCGCTGTGACAGCTGATACACCTGATCCTGTATCCATGGCAACAGTAAACAGGTGTATCAGCGTTCCTCACAGCGGCTCTGATGGAAAATTCACAGCAAACGTCTGAACCTCCCAACTTTGTTCATCAGGATGAAATCTGGTGAATATTAATATCATTTTATTCTGAAAAGCTTCATTTTATCTTGTCTGCAAAGATAAAGAAAGGATGGTTTAACTTCAGTCCAAAAACACTTCACTTTTGAAGTTGACTTAATGAATTTTAATTTACTTGTGTATTTTTTTCAGGAAAGCTCATATAAAAATTGAGACGGATTCTGGAGAATCATGGAGGAAAAACTGGGGTTTCCTGTCTGAAGCCTATAAGAAGGTAAACGTCTGTTTAATGAATTCATTTCATTAATTAACATGAAAACTGGATTGTTTAGGCCTCCAGATGAAAAGGTTCAGGATTAAAGTGCCAGATCATAAATCCAGATGGTATTCATGTTGAAATACTTTAATAACCAAATGACATTCTGTCATTCTGACCACAGAGCAGTGGCTGATGTCAGGAAGGCTCTGCTGTAGCAGTCTGTGTTGCAGCAGTGCTGCAGAAGCCTCTGTTGGTGGAAAGCAGAGGATGCTCCAGGTGTCTGAGCAGCTAAACGATGGTCCAGTGACAAATGGTTCTGGTTCTAGTTTGGTTCTGGTTCTAGCCTGGTTCTAGTTTGGTTCTGGTTCTAGTTTGGTTCTAGTCTGGTTCTGGTT
>VMRN01000832.1:0-16264 GCA_010277015.1 Poeciliopsis turrubarensis | reverse complement strand
TTCCACCACAGAAACCAGTTTAACCAGTTTAGAACTGGATGTCCTGCAGAAACTCTGATCTTGGAGCAGTTTTCAGGAACATCCAGCTTTTAATCCAAATAAATATACATATATATTTTATAGTCATTCTAAAAATATTGAAATAATTCAGTTTTTCATCATAGTTATTGATTCTCAGTGCTTTAATATTTCTCAGATTTTTTTGGGTGGTGAACTTTTTACGTTTCAGTTTTCCAGTTAATCTGTTGGGGAGTTTTATGCAGTTGACTTTGTACAAATATAGTAAATACATCTTTATTTTAATCCTCCATGCTGTTCAGATCATTGTATTCAGATTAACAAAGAAATGCAAATATATTTTAAGTTTGTATCTTTTGCTCGACAGTTTATTTTAATAAAATCAGAAACATCAATTTCAGTTGATCTGAGAATTTTTAAGCTTTTAATTTAAGGCAGCAGCTTATTTTTGCATTATTCAGACTAAAGATACTTAAATAAAATACATTTCATGAATCGACATTGTTTTTCCTCCAAGTTTCTCAGTCAAGCTGCTTCAAACTATAACAGTAGTTATTTTACTTCCCGGTGTTTAATTTTGAAAGATCTCACCGGAAACTTATTTGTAATTTTTCCAACTTTGTTGTTGTTGTAATTGCCAAGTTTAGCCACCAGAGGGACTGACTCACTGCTCAGGTCCGCAACCACTGACAAACCAGTGGTTGTCATGACAACCACAAACCATGACAACCACTGGTTTGTGGTTGTCATGGTTACCAATAAAAAATGAAAAGAAGGACTCGCTGCTGGGATTGATGCGAGTCTTTAGCGCGGAAGCTAACTGGTTTCCAGCTTCAATCCGGCGGGATAACTGATTCCCAGTGAGATGAATGAAGGCAGATTCTTCTCCTGAGTTCATTTAAATGTTTTCTCTCTCAGTGTGAACGAGAAGCAGCTCCACAGAGTTGAAAACATCCCACAGAGACTCTGATGCGATGCTAACGATGCTAACAGACTAGCAGCATCTTGTTTTACACACAAACTGATGATCAGCAGCTGCGGATCTAAAGTCTGATTCTGAACACTGATAATTGATCAATGTCGTTTTTCATGCAGTTTTGTTAAAATGTTTTATTTTTTGTGCCATATGGATTATATCGTGCTGATGGAGATCTTGAGTGTTTTTTTTAATATATAACAGAAAAGTTCTCCTGTTATCATTATTCAATTTTATCATTAAGCTCGTATAGTGTAGTATCACTATACTATACTTCAGACAATACAATTCCTCATTGGGGGAGGTGACACAGGAGTTGTGACCCCTTATACTTTTTCATCCATACTTATCAGGTCAAACCACATAGTGCAATACCATATCACTGGTCAATGTATCCGCCAAATTCTTATATTTTCTTTTGTGTTGTATTTATATATGTATTTATATTCTATATTCTTATTTCTTGTTTCTTGCATAATTTAAGGTTTTGGTTACTCACATTAGTGTGTACCTTAGTATTTAATTTGTATTTTTGTATTCTTTTGCACTTTGCTCACTGTGTGCTATCTTTGTTTTTTTTTTTTGCTTGTAAGCTGCTGGTTACTTCAATTTCCTGAGGGAGTCTTCCCAAGGGATCAATAAAGTACAAGTCTAAGCCAGAAGGACGTTATTGTGTAGTTACAGTGTGTCACCACAGGAGGGCAGTAGAGAGTGAGTAACTTGTAAACAAACCCAAAAATGTAAATAATCTGTTTGCTATAATGCTCAAATATTTTTTAAAGCTTCATCGAGTTTTTAATTTTAATATTGTTCATGTATTTTCCCCTTTAGATGGTTTTATTCTGCTCTGATCTCAGCTGCTTGACTTTTATCACTAATAAATATGTTTTTGTTATGTTTATAGTTTTTCCAGACTTTGATTCTCAAAATTACCCACAGTTCATATTTTTGCAAGGATTTTAACAGAATAAAAATTTTTCAGTAACTACACTTTCACCTGCTGTTACGATTTCTAAGTAGCTGTTATTTCTTGTTTTAGAATTATTTTAATAAGAACTCTCCTGTTTTAATAACGTAAAGTACGAATCCTCAGTTAATTCTGCAGATGACTGTCTACAGAATTAAATCAATATAGCTGCAGTAATTAGAAACTGCTTATCGAAAAGTATAAAGTTGATCAGTTTTATCTTCGTTCAGTGAGTTCTTACTGCCCTCTGGTGGTGAACTCTAGTAACTACAAGGTATTCTTCAATCGGGATGTATTGTTTATCTTTGTTTTAATTTTCTCTTTTATCAAGTCAGCATTTGTTAATGTCGTTAAATAAGAGTCACTGGTCAGAGTCAATCTGACCAGTGACTCTATTTAACGACCAGAAAAACGTCCCGTGAAGAGTTTAACACAGTAGCTATCTTTTATGATTTAAAACTCTTTATTACAAATATGACATCGAACAGTGGTTTAAAATATGTGAAAATAATATTTCAGTCGGAAAACAGTAGAAACACTGAGGAAGATTGTTAGTTTTTCTCTATATAAAGTGGAGAAGTGGATAGTAATGCAGCATTATCACGCTGTAGTTCCCACTATGGCCACCAGAGGGCGGAAATACCCCGCTCTCAATATACAGGTGAGTTGAGCTGCAGCTGGTTTCTGACTTCTGTTAAGTTGATCAGGTTTATTTCATTCTTATGATAAATATTATTATGCTCTGTCTAATGTATTATATATGTGTTATTTACATACAGATAACACATCTATATATCCTAAAAAAATATATATATAAATTAATGTTTTCTGATTACTGCGACAGACTGACGACCTGTCCAGGGTGACCCCGCCTCTCGCCCGGAACGCAGCTGGAGATGGGCACCAGCACCTCCCGACCCCGTTCGGGAGAAGGGTGGCCGGAAAATGGATGGATGGATGGATGGATGTTTTCTGATTAATGAAATAACTGATTTGTTCGCCGAGATGCTGAGTTTCCGGTTTAGTTAGGAGAATATTTATGAAATACTTATTTATGTCAGGAAAACAAAATAATTACAATAATTTGGCTTCAGAACCCAATTATATAATTTAAATAATATCCTAAGAAAATTATACACTTACGGTTTTTGATAGACTAATAAACTAACAAGCTAAAATGTACTTAAAGGAGAATTTGGGTCTTTGTGTTTTACTTTGAAAAAATGCAAAGGAAGTGCTATTCACATGTCAGCTTTCCAGCTTTACTCCGTTTGTATTTATAGACTGTGTCCACTAGGGGGCAGAAGACTAAGTTAGCAGTTAGCTAGTTTCCCGCTCCTGATCGGCGAAAGAAGCCCTTGTTGCTCTCTTGGCTCTTCTGCTGTGTTATTTTCTTATATCGTTTTCATATTATAACATGAAATTGGTGTTTTATCTGTCACTGTGAACTAGAAGCAGCTCCACAGAGATGAAAACATCCCGCAGAGACTGAGCGGAGCTAACGGTGCTAACAGACTAGCAGCGGCTTCAGAGGAGCTGTGGCTACTAAACTGGAACTTCAGCTCCAACAGAGCGTAAAGTTGTAGAGCTTTGTTGTTGTTCAAAGCTCTACAACTCTGGTTTATAGGCTAAGATGATGAGCTTCCGGTCTGAAGGTAGGAAAATATTTATGAAAAGTGAAATTATCCTGCAAACAGAATAAGGTTGATGTTTTAGCTGCAGAGCCGCGAACTGAACTATTGATATCAGAGCAGGGCGGTTTGTGCCCTCTAGCGGACACTGATGGCAACTACAGCTTCTTGATAAAGTTAGATCGTTTACAAACCACATTCATTTCCGGTGACTCCTTTCACATTAAGAGCTATGTTAGCTCTTATTTGAAATAATACATTTTACTTCTGTTGTTTTTCTCTTTGAAACAATGAACTTTCATTCAAGAGCAGCAAATAAAATTTTACTCATTTCAAACTAAAATGACTATAAATTCATAAAAGTATTGAAATAACATTAAGCACCAAAAGCTGAGGGACAATCTGGATTTACCCTCCAGCTGCTGGTCTCTGATGATGATGGTGGTGCTGGTTCCGTCCTTCATCAGAACCCGGACATCACCAACAATCATTAACAACCTGGTCTCTATAGCAACCGCATCTCCAGGTCCCAAACGGGTTCTCTGCATCACCTGCTGCTCCAGTTGAGCCCAGAGCTCCCAGTTAGCCTCAGCATGCAGCTCCAGTCCAGGCTGGGCCGACACCATCATGCCAGTCCACACCAGAGGGAAGAATCAGAACCAAACCCAGTGATTCTGCTGGCAGACAGGAAGACAAGGCAGCGGTTCTGGTGAATCGGGTCCATATTGAACTGGATCCAACATGGAGACCAGCTTCACTCTTTCTGGGAGAAAATATGAACAAAACCATCAGGAGGAAAATTTAGTTCTGGTCACCAGTTACCAGAACCAGTAGCTGCTGCTGGTTCTGGTGGATCAACCAGTTGGATCCAGTCATGAAGACGAGGATCAGAGGAAAACAGGTTCCGTCTCAGGTTCTGTTTGAACCCAGTTTGCTGAACGTTTGGATGTTTTTGTGCTCAGATGGAGGAGCAGAGAGTCGGGCTGGAAGGACCAGATGAAGATCCATGAATCCAGCAGAAGATGGAAGATCAGGATCTGAAGGAGGACGGAGCAGAACCTGCAGGATCCATCAGTCCGTCTGGGAGGAGTGACCAGAACCAGAACCTCCAGACTTCAGGACTGAACCTGGAGCCTCAGACAGAAAGTAGGAAACCAGTTTCTGTCTGATTCCTGTGAATCTATAGAGATCAAATCTAAACGATATGAACTGATTGATCTCAGTGTTTGATAAAAATCACTTCATTTTCTAACATTTTACTTTAAAGTTAATCTTCCTGTTATGTTTGTGGGTCAGTTTGAGTGTTTAGTCATGAAAATATGAAAGTAAAATATTCTCAACAAAGTGTAACAATAACAGTAACACAGTAATAGCAACTAATAATAACTGGCAAGATTTAATTATTTTACATATTCGAGACATAATGAGCCATAATCTGACTTATTCTAACATTGTCCTGTTAAATTATGTCCAATGAAAAAAACTTTTATAATATTATTGAACAAAAAACTGAAAATGATACAAAAACATCCAAAACATTTAAAGATGATTTTTACGCAGTTTCTGATGTCAGGTCAGATATCGGATCCTGCTCCTCAGGCTCCTTCCCACGATGCACCATTCCCTCCTGCTCATCACCTGGCTGGTTTTCTGTGTTTCCACCAGTGTGGACAGGAATCTCCTGCTGAGGTTCCTCCACTGCTGCGCTGCCTCTGACAGCCTGCAGGGGGCAGCATCAGGCCTGCTGAGGACTCTACAGCACAGGTTGGATCTGTCCCGCTCCTCCTGCGTGGAGCTACCAGAGGAGGAGGATCAGACGGAGCCTCCGAGGCTGACGGCCGCCGACTGCAGGGCCGTGTCCACCGTCCTGAGGCTCAGCAGCAGCAGCGGGGACACACAGCTGGACCTGAGAGACTGCGAGGTGGAGGACAGCGGGCTGGACCTGCTGTTTCCCGTCCTGGACAGAGTCCGTCTCAGGTGAGGCAGAGAGCCGAGGAAGCCGAAGCAGGGAGAAGTTTGTAGAGGCTGACATCGATGCGGTTTGGTCTGCCGTTCCCGTTTAGAGTCGATAAGACGGTCCTGGTCCAGCTTCTGTCTCTGCTGGCCGTGAACAATGAGAGGGACACGGCGAGACGGGCAGCGTCCCTGTGCAGAGCCCTGGGAGGAGAAGTGGACCTGAGTCACCGGCCAGTGGACGAGAGGCTCTGTGGAGCCGTGGCTCTGCTGCTGGATTACTGTGAAGACGTAAGAGAGCTGGACCTCAGTCACTGCCAGCTGACAGACCAGCTGCTGCTGCAACTCAGCGCACATCTGCACAAAGTCCACATCCTGGAGTAAGTTATGCAGACTCTCTTGTTTTTCAGACATAGAGAATCCATTTTGTTTTCTTTTGTGCGGGTTGGTACTCAGAAATCTGTCAGAGTCAAAGTGAGACCCAACAGATTTACTTTCACAAGTAGAGCCTTATGACTTTTGCTATGATGTTCAACTTCATGAGGTTTCTTTAAAATTTAATGAACTAGTTAAAGAAAGGAGTGAGGTTCAAAGGGAGAGAAGAGATAAGAGTAGGGGAGAGACAGAAGAATAGAGAAAAACAGGTGCAACATTTTATTAGTCTGCTTCTCACCTCTAGAAAGAGAAAAACAATAGAACAGAGAAATAATAGCATAAGAAAATGACAAGTTACAAGTCCATAGAAGATGTATGTAGCAGCAACCAGAGCGTATCTGAAGACGCCTGATATCAAACACCTGTTTGTATGTTGATGTGTGAAGTAATTATTGTAGGTTTCTGTCTGAGATTTTCCAATGGAGGAAAAGTGGGTGTGGAAATGAAGCCTTGGCCTCCAGGGCCAAAGGGAGAAAGGAGGAAGTCATAGAAAGCCCCACTGATGTACCTGGAACTTCATGCTGAAGCATGAAGCCCCAGGTACATCAGTGCAGGGAGAACTGTAGTGGTGGAGAAAGCTACATGCTGCCAGTGCAACATTAGCTTGGTGAAAACCAGCAGTTTGTTCTAAGCCTTTCTTTATGAATTATATGAATTATATCAGAGGCACGGACTCTGTTGAGGTTGTACATTTTTCACAATTGCTAATGTTTACCTATGATGGATATAATGTGCTTGTTTTTCATGATGAGATCTCTGGTGGGGTAAACAAATGTCCTCCACCGTAAAGAGAGGTGCTGGGCCAAATAAGTTTGCTGTTAATCTTGATTCAATGTTGGGAAGAGTGGCTTATATGGACTTGGTTGGAATGAGAAATGTGGAAGCAAAAAATGTATCAAAAAATCTCAGAACTCTCACTGTTTTGCTTATGTTATTATTAATAATAGTTATGAATTATTTATTAGTTAAAGTATACAGCAATAAAGTTGTTTAATTGGGGCACCAACTCCAGCATGTCTGGAGTCCAACATCACCATTTTCAGAGGAAACTCTTCACACAAGGAATCTCATTGGAATCTGTGGTAATTTAATAATGGAGAAAATCAAATCTCCATTCCTCAACAAGGAATGCAGAGTTTGCTTTGTAGAAGTTCTCCAATGCACACTTCAAAGGTTTAGTAATGAAATGTCTTCCTCACTTCCTGAAGTTAGAAGAAATAGATGCAGAGCTTTTCTGTCTTAGTTTTAGGGTAACTCCAACAACAAGTCTTTAGGATGCTTGCTTTTTTGTTGGTATCACTTCTTATCTGATTAATTGGGTTGAGATAGTTGAGGTGAGTTTAGAAGATATGTGTCCAGCACAAGGAATCTAAATAACAGATCAGCGATGGATTCCAACATCTGTAAGGACCATCATGACCTCAAGGAGATATTTTTTGCTTCAAACATTGCTTCCTCACTGCCCCCATGATAGTTCCATCAACTTTCTTCAAGGTGCCCAGGATACCCAAAGGTTTTCTTTATCCACGTTCTCTCTGTGAAGAGCAGACCATGCTTGGCTCTGTGAAGGAGGGCCTCCAGGCAGGAGTCATTTCACATTAGGAAAGACGGATAATTTTGCTGTTGCTTTTATGACAGAGGTCTTAATGACCTTCTCATTAAGAATCATTATCCCTTCCCACTCACAATCACTGCTTTTCAATGCATTCAGTGCTCTGACATCATCACTAAAGCAGGTGTAAGGAATGCTTAAAATGTAGTGAGTATTTGGGATGAGGATGAATTAAAAAATGTCTTCAATACCCTGAATGGACACTATATGCTGATTATGGCAAGCGACTGACCTTCATGTCCTGGTACCACTTTGTGCTCCTGTCAGCGCCAGCAGGCAAGGTGTGTGTATCAGGGACTGAACGGGAAACCTGTTGAATGTTGGGCAGTGAACTGCTATCACTATCATCTCCATTCTCAGTGATGAAGTTAGCATTGGAAGAATGGATACATTTGCTGGGGGAAGCTAAGAAACCTTTCACAAGAATCTCCAGTCCCTTAAGACAGAGAAAAGATTCTTGCCCAGGCAAGACAACTGTGCTTTCTACTGTTTATATGACATGTGTCAAACTCAAGGCCCGGGGGCCAAATCTGGGTCGCCGTAGCTTTTTATGTGGCCCTCCACAGACTAGACTAAACACTAAGTGTGATTAAATATTATATTATCGATCATATCAATGCAATTTCTATCAATCCCTCCAGTTTCTTGAGAGTTTAGTTGATGTATGATTACAGTCCATGATTTATACAGCGAGTAAATAAACAGTTGCATTTATTTTTAGTTCCTGAAGGGACTGAAAAGATCTTCAATAATATTATGTAATTTTAAGAATTCATTGACATATTAACAGTTTGTGAACAGGTTTTATCAACACTTTCTGGCACAACCGGCCCTTTAAGAGCCTTCAGGATCTTGATTTGGCCCAAAACGAAAATGAGTTTGACACACCTGGTTTATATGATGTTTGGGCCTTGCTTTGAAAATATGAAATCTGGTGCATATTTTTCATGATTGTAATCAAGTCAATCTGACAGTAAGATGATGACAGGCGGAGAACCGGATCATGTAGGTTAGGGAACAGAAACTTTCCCTCACGGTTCTCCTTCCCACCATGTACGTCTGTCTCACCATCTAATCCCAGAGGTTTTGCAGACTTTATGTGTCCAGATTTCCATTAGTTCTTCCAGTGGTGTAGAGACCCTCACGATGGTCCAGTCACACCCTGGTAGAGGAACATGACCAGGGATTTCAAGGAATTAGTGTTAGAGTCCTTGGTATGTTCCCAGCTTACCATGTTGCAGAATGGTTTCTCTGCCTTTTCCCCACTGGATTTCAACACAGGTTGACCCACTTCCAACCCCAAGTACAGCTGCACTCACCATTATTGACAGCTTTTCCAGTATCACTCATCAGATTGTGAAGCTGAGCACATGTAATGTTCCCTTTACATGGAGGGAGCTGTTCTGTATGTGAAGTCGTCTCATTCTCTGGCACGCTGGAAGTAATGTAATCCAGCATGTGCTCGGAGTCTGCAGGTTATAAAAGCAGTTATTGTCAATGTGTCAGGGCTGGTGGAGCTGACTGCTGTATCCAGCATCGCTTTCTTCCTCCTTCTTCCCCAGTTGGCCTGTGTAGGCCAGGTCTTCTTTTATGTTCTGTACTGGACTCTCTGCTTGGTCTGTGTTTGGGCTGCAGCTGTGCCATTGGTCATGGGGGCGGCTTACTTGTTTCTTTGACGGATGTTATGTTTGGATTCAAGTGCGTCATGGGAGTACCTGCCAACATTATTTCCCTTGCTCTATTATGTTAACATGTCAGGCTTCTCTCAGCACAGTGTCTGGACTTTGCCCTTTGCTAATCAATGCGGCAGCTGATCATCAGACCAGGTTGTGTTGTTTAAGAAACATTAACAGTCATTGGGAATCAATCTCCTGTCCTCGGATTCTTCCTGTTTCCCTCTGGTTTTCCAGCTGACGGTTCAGTGTGGTCTCTCTTCGTAAAGCAATCTGAAATTATATGTAACTGCTTTGATGTTGCTGAATGTATGTTTGTTGTTAGTGAGTTGTTGTAGTGAGATTAGAATTGAGAAGGAAGATGATAGCTAGGCTTAATCAACCCAGGCACAAGCATCATGCAATCAAGATCTCAGTGTCCCCATCTCAAGAAAGGATCCCATCCACCTCCTTCCCCCAGGACATGCAAACAACACTATTTACATGCAATAGTGAACAGAGCAGGAAACCACTCATCTTGCCCAATTGCGACTGGCAAACTGTTATTAGGTGCATTGAACCAGAATAAAAAGTGTGAGCAAGGGTAGAAATAATCATAGAAATAGGATATAGAGATGTCTTTAGCATCTCACTTCTCAGAACATGTCACAGCAAAACTCCTGAAGTCATCAGAGATGACCAACTGCTCAGTTATCTTTCAGTCTGGTTTCAGTGCTTCTCAAAGTTGTTTCTCACATGTACATGAATCCAGACTGTGGAACGACTGCAGTGCAGATGTTCATTGGATATCAGTGCATCATTTTTCATGATTTCAATATCACATATTGTTGAAGTGAGTGGAAAGTTTGGTCTGATGCCCTGGTGCAGCAACGTGTTTTCATTATTATGGAATGAATGGGGACTTGTAGTCAAGAGACAACAGATCATCAGAGTGGACAGAAGTTACTTGGGGTCCCCTATGTTCAATTATGGGTCTCGTGTTATTAAAGATGTCCATTTTGTCATTAGAGAATAAGATTGTGCCTCATCAATATGTAGATGAGGCAAAAGCTGGTGACAGGCACTGAACAGAGGGGTCAGAATAGGATATTGTTCCTCCAGCTGCTGGGGAATGGATCGTAATGAAGTGTTTGATAGTAAATAATGTAAAAAGTACAGGCAGATAAAGCAAAGTCAGTAGGATTTTTCTCCTTTCTATTGTGTTTCAGATGTACTTAGAAATGATCCACATTTTTACATAATGTTCTGTCTTTTCTGTGTGTTTCAGTCTGAGCCACAATCTGATCACTGATGTGTCCATTGATTGTTTGCTCCACATGTTCTTCTTGAACCCCTTTATTCATTCAGTGAGGTGAGCAAACATTCATCAGAGCAGCTCAATCCATGGTGTTGTGTTTGAAAGATTAAGATCTGGTTTCTGCTCTTTTTCTAGACTGAACAACAACAAGATCATGAACAAAAGTCCTTTTAAGGGCAACAAGATGTTTGACATCTGGTGAAGCAGCTTGCAGTCAGTTGGTCATGGTTCTAATGGGATGTTTCTCTCTAAGGTGTAATGGAAAATTCTCTCTGTATGGGTGGAGTGTGACCTGTAAATGGAGTTATTAGTCATCATGTTCCCACAAGGTTTTTCTTGCTGATTGGAATATGTGTGTTTGAAGAGGAAAATAGAAACTTCCACAGTGCTGTACTGTAAAGAAGCAAAACAAAATGAATTCCATGTTCTCTCTTTGTTATGCTTTACAAGAGCAATGTAAATGTCTGATGTTTGAAAGACTGTGTGGCTCTGTTGATGTTACTTGCAGTGGCTTCTCTTCTTTCTGGTCTGTCCTTTGTTAATGCTCCAGCATGGCACACTCAATGTCAAACAGGCAAATGAAACTATGAAACATTATGAAATTAGTGACATGAAATATATCTAAATGATGGTACCTAAACATCAACAAAGCCACTGTTGAAATAATAAAAGAACCAATAAGTTGTAACAATAACTCAATGTTTTATACATGAATTTTGCCTCCACGGTCATTGCTAGTTTTTCCAGTTAAATGGTGTTATTTCCCTGTGTGCCTTTTTTCTGTTTCCCAGGATAACTTTTCTGTCTTGTGCTGTTGCTCCTTGCATGTGCAATGGGTTCATGTAGTTTTGTTTCAGGTATTTGTCATTAAACTTGAATAAGTACTTGTGTCATTGCAGTGTTTGTCCAGATGTTTCAGGAACCATCGTTATAGTGGATCAGCAAAAGTTTGACTGTATGTAGCTGTTATATATAGGTAATGAACCTTATAGGAGTCGTATCCTTGTAATGTGTGAGAAAAGAAGAGGAATAGTAAAAACTTTAAATATCATACTAACAGTGTTACATTTACTCTTTCAATATTTAGGAGAATCTATGTGTGTTGTAATACTATAGATGTTGTAGGTTTTGTATCATCACACATTGTTTATGTCAATATAAGTAATCCAGATATAGCAGAGTGATGATGAGCTATTAATGTGTTAGACAATGAGTGGGTTATCTAAAGAAATATATAGAGACAGTAGATGTTCCAACATAATATAATGTCTATGTTGTGTTATAAAGTGCTTGACGTGAAATAGGTATTTCTGCTAAATTGTGGATTGTTCATCTAAAGAGTTTGCTGAGAAAGGAAAGAGTAAAGGTAAGATGTTACAATGTAAGTAGTAATTTCATTAGATCAATGTGTAAGTTTATAATGTGAAAGTTGTTTGTAGAAATGTTGTCTCTCAGCCATTTCCACTAGTAACATATGATGATAGATTTGTGCTGTGTTTCATAGACATGCAGTATTAGTGTGGGCCTGTCATTGCTTCCGGTCAGGAAGGAGTTTCTCTTCAGTGAAACGACACTGTGGTGGTGGGTTAGAGCTGCTGTATCTGTATTTCCAGTTGGTGGAGAGTTGCCCAGTGACATATAATGAACAGGTAAGCATAATTTCAGATGACCTGTTTGATAAATGACAGCTGATCCACTCATTAGCTCATGTAGTTTTTGTTACATTGAAGTTCGTCATCAGGTGTCCAGTGAGTTTAACAATATTCACTGTAGTGTGTCTCAGATGCATATAACTGTGAGTAGGTGCCATCCTGTGGCCAAATGAAATCATGACACAATAGTAACAAAAGCCTTTATTGAAAATGTTGAATGAAAGAAGTGAATATGTGCATCTGTAGTGTAGCAGTTTTATTTTCATCATGTTGTACGCAACAATCTTTGTGTGAGTGAAATATGTATATTTTAGAAATATATTTCTGTAGCTTAAGTCTGTATGTATCTCCAAATGAACTTGTCTAATGTTTGTAGATACTAGTAGTGAGATATTAGCAGAAATCAACTGCTAGGTTATGCATATCATTTAGTAAGGGGTGTTTTCAGGTCCAAATGTATGTTAATCACTATAGTAGGGCACAAGAGAGAAGCGAGGGATGAAGACGTGTTTGAGAATGAAAGTATTGAAGGTAATGTTTTGCTGAGGAAGTGAATGTAAATGGATGTGGTCGTGTTGAAGGTTGCTCTCATGGGCTAATATCCTGGCCTCATCACTGTAACCCATTTTATTCTTCTCTCTCACAATGTATTGAACAGCCAAATGACGGCCAATAGGGGAAAAGTTTGTCCTCAGGCCAATTCCTGCTGATGCTGGGGTAGTTTTCAGCAGTGGGATGTTTCTGTTCTTGTGGTTTATATGTATTTGTTAGTGTTTTGTTTTGTTGTCATGTATTGATGATAGAGGAATCATTAGGAATCATTAGTCTTGTATTCATAGTTTTTGTAATGGAATTATGAAGACAATATAGAGTAAAGTAGAAAAGCAGCATGACTTGGGTGTAATGAGGTTTGCTCTCCTCTCTCTGTTTCCCTTTGTTGTTGTTCTTTGCTTGTTTCCAGTCTTTCTCTCCTCACAGCAGTTCCTGATGCATCATCTGTTCCTTATTCCACAATGAAACTGTCCAATATATGTAGAAGTAAATGTCAGTCACTCCTTTATCCTTTGTCCAGTGGAATATTCTAAGTGTCCTTCTTACCTTGCTTTGTATTTGTGTGAAGTCGTTATTTATGATGTATTTGCAATGCAACTTGAAGAAAGACTTGTTTCCTTGCTGCATGAGGATGTTTGATGATAGGCTAAAACCATGATAGTGTTTCTCCAAGTATGTGAGGAAGCAGTGCTGCTGCTGCTGCTGTTGTTGTTGAACAGATGATGTGTCACAGTGATTAGTTTCATCAGGTCTACGTCAGTCAGCTGAAAGCAGTGTCCATGTAGCTGTTATCCACAAAGTCAGATGTAGGAAGTGATATTGAGGGTGGACTCAGTGTATGTAGGAGATTGTTTATGTGTTATTTAAGTGTGTATTTAGTTGAAGATATAGTGGAATACATTTTTAGTAGAGGCATGATGAGCTGTGGGCTTTTTAGAGAATCTGAAGTGTTATGTAAAGTGATTGATATATAATTTCTATTATCCCCATAATGTTGTGTGAATAATAATTTGCTAGGTATGTTCTAATTTATGGTAACCATAAAGGAGATTAATCATTGTGTTCCCTTGCATGTCAGTTTGTTTACATTGCACAGCTTTATACTGCAGAAGTACTCAGTTGTTGCCATCTAGTGGCGGAATTCAGGTACTACATTTAAGGCGGAGCTGTTTTTGATGATGTCATAAGAAGCAGACCAGGCAGGAGAAGACAACAATCTTCAAGGGATATTTAGGTGAGTGAGGGGAGATCTTTGTTTGTAAGAAGCAATCCTTATGTTCTAGGAACCTTTTCAACCTTCAGGTAAATCTTGTCTGTGGATCCAATGTGTAGTACTTGTATGTTTCCCTGTGTTTGCTACTGTGTGGGTGTGTCAGTGTGGCTTTTTTGCAACTGTCTTCAGTGAAGAGTCAATGTAAGCCTTTCTGTCTCTCTGGACATAGAGGATTTGATCTGAATCTCCTGTCCAGTAAGGCAGTGCAACATGACACAGTGATCAAATGTCTTAGGATGAATGTGGTCCAGGTTGGAGGAGGGTTGTCAAGATATTGTAAGAGGAATGACTCCAGTCCAAGGCCTTGATGATCTCTACTAATGTCAGGATTGTTAATGTAATCAGCTGTGTTAGGGAGCCAAAGGTAAGAAGTCTCAAAGTGAAGTATGTGTTTATTGTTTGTCACCCATTTTGACCCTCCATGTGTGATGATTTAGTGGTGGTATGTTCAGCAGTGGCAGTGTGGGACACTGTGATGTGTGTTAGTTTGGAAAGAGTGTTTAGTGACATTACAGTGAAACTGCACTGGGTGGTGGTGAGTTTGTGCTTCTGTAGGATTGATTTGTGGTCCATAGAGATAAGGAATGTGATTAGCAGGTCAGGCTGATTGTGTGGTTTATGTGGAAAAACCAGTAGATTAATTCAGTCATTGTGTACAAGTTGATCATGAGGTTTATAGGGAATTATTCTATATCCTTTGTGAGTTTGTCAGATGAAGATCAGTAAATTGGTTCCATTTGGTGGGTAAATGAAATTAATAACAACATATGTGGTTTTGAGAGCAGAAGAAGGGAATAGATGAAGGAAGTTTCAAGTGTTAATTGTAGCAGTTGCATTGTTGTAATGTTTAATACATCCTACAATGTTAGTGCTAGTGATTTCTGTGCATTTGTTTAGATTTTCTGAAGCATGAGTGTAGAGGCATGTGAAAGTGAAATCACATACTTTAATGTTAAAAAGGAGTAATGTGTAGCTGCAGTCATTTCAGATTGCCAAGCATGTCTGACCAAAGCTGAAATGCTGTTGGATGTTACTGTGCAGATGTTTGTAGAAAGCAATGTGAATTAGTAAGGGGTGTGTGGAGCTTCAACAGAAGATCCATTAGAGACAGAAAAGAAGCAAAGTTCTTTAATTGTTCAGAAAGTCATGGTGAGAGATGTATGATTTATGTGAGAAAGTGTTTGAGTGTCAATAGTAGAGAGCTGCTATAGGAATGTATAGATTGAAATCTTTGAAGAAAAATTAGTAACAAAATTGTAGTATTTAATGTCAGTGCAGAAGATCTAGCATTGAAAGTCTGTTTGAAAGTGTAATTCTATTCTGCATCATGAAATGTAGGATAGAAGGAGGCTTGATGGATGTTGACAGGAATTGGTGCAACTTTTCTTCAACCAAAGTTAGAAGAATGTTATTAATGTAGGAAGTGAGTGGTAATAAAAGAACTAATAGTAAATCCTGATGATTTCCCACATGATAGGTAGAAATCATGTTCTGCTGTCTCTTAACAGCATCATAATGTTGGAGTGCAAATGTTTGGATGACTTTCAATCTGACATGTTGTAGACAGTATCACTGGATCTTCAGAAGGTTCTGCTGTTGTACCAAACAGTGACATGAAGATGTAGCACATTTTCCATATGTTTGACATAGCATACAGTTTTCTTAACCCAGATGAGATTTTGTGAAGTTCTGGATTTGCCTGTGAAACTGTGAATATGAAGCTCCACAGGTGTTGAAAGTAGGAATATGAGAATCCCAACTTTTTATCTGCTATGTAAGGTAATGAGTGTTGAAGATGTGATGGTGGTAATAAAAGCATTTAAACCGGAGAGAAGAAATGTTTGATTTTCATGAGTCAGTTATCCAGCATGGGTTGTATTTCTGCCATTGTTTGGCTCATGTCTCTGGACGTGAAGTCTATAGAGGTGATGAAATCATCAACTATGGGTGGAGCAGAGACCCTATTGCTCAGAACCTAATCAGCTGTAATTGAGATCAGCTGTGTTGAAGAGGATAAAAGGCCACAGGAGGCTCAGGAAGGTCAGTAGTTGGCTGACTGCTGTTGGTGGCAGTTGGTGTGGCTGTTGCTGGAAGCAGGTAAGGAGGTAAGACTTGTTGTCTTTTGTAGGTAAGCAGTGGCCAAGGACCCAGATGCAGCAGAGATTGAGTCCAACTCATGGGATGAACAGCATTTGCACATTGTGGTAAGCCTCTGGGCTGCTATC
>VMRN01000831.1:0-16271 GCA_010277015.1 Poeciliopsis turrubarensis | reverse complement strand
CTTCTACAGTCAACACATCCTGAGACGCTGGAATGATAAATAGTTTTTTTTTTAATCGGTGGCTAGAGGCAAAGAGGAAAGACTCACCTTAAACAATATGTACACCTGCTACAGTCAGTCAACTCTACTGTAAAACTTAGTTTCTACCTCAACCCAATTTCAGCAGCAGATTAGAGGAGGAGCGTCAGGCAGAAGTTTATATAAGGGAACTGACATCCAAACTGTCTCTTTTGTAGCCATGTTAGACCAGAGAACATCAATGGTGCTCTTCATAACCAAACCTTTATGCTCCATCCCCTCTTTTCTGCAGGCAGAAAAAGAGACTTTGCTTTTGAAGCCCAACAAGTTTCCAATTCAAATGCCAGATCATGGAGGCTGCTGTCAGCAACAGACGCTGATTACCACTTCCAGACGGAGAAGACAAGCAGCCAGTCAGCTGTGCTTCAAAATTGAGAGACGCAACTTCATCACATGTCACTGATGCTCAAACCAGAGCTCAGAAGATGTTCCAGATTTCCAAGTTTAGCTCTTAGCCACACAGAGTCACTGCTAACTCTTCAATTGATTTGTTTATAGATATTGAGGAGGACATTCTGGACTGCAGCTTTTTCCACAGCTAGACTTTTACAGCAGCAACATCATTGCTCAGAAATGACTTAACTCAGAAATGGGTGACCTAGTTGATGTCTCCTGTTCTGAAACCTAAAACCCTGAATGTCACAGAGTCTGGTAGGTTTATTCAGAGTGCCTGCTTTCTACTCAGAGTTTGTTAATTCTGCTTTCTGAGACAGGATCCAAAGAATCTTTAACTTCAGTTGTCAAGTTTGACATTTTGCAACTCTTAGATGTGTCCCTTGTCCAACATACCTGAATCAAATGGCTGAATCATCTGTTCAGTGTTCAGTCAAGTTCTCCAGAGCCTTGTTATATTGACTTCATCATTTAACTGAGGTGTGTTGAAGCAGAGAAAGTCTAAAAGTTGCAGGACATCTGACCTTAAGGCCTGGATTTGAAGTCCTCTTCTTCAAGCTTTAAATAAGTTTTTAAAGGTGAAAATCACCAAGATTGTTTTTATGATGAAGGGGAACCAGATTCTGTTGGTGACGCCACACATTTCTGAACCATCAACTTAGCAACTGTTTTTCACCAGTAAACAAATGCAGTAAGAGAGACATCACCCAATCAACAGCTGGTCTAACTTGAAGCTGGTGTTACATTTCAAGGAGCAACAAGTGTGGGAGGGGAGAGGAGACAGACAGAAACAGATCAAACAGGATCCAGGGAAACAGAGACTGACAGTGGTGCATTTGTTTTATACCAAGAAAAAGTCTGAATATTAAGACCATTACGTTTCCCACTAGTTTCACATCTCATGGTTAATTGGTGCTTTATATTTTCAGAACCAAGACAAAGGTCTATATTATTGACTGGTTTGAACTGAACAGTTTCTAAATAAAGGATTTGCAATAAAAATTCTTTATTTGCCTTATTGTACTTATTCTGATTCTGAGAAGTACTTTATTTATAATAAACTGAAAAGAATGCAGAAGTTTCTGATAAAATTCAAGGTTCTACATTTTAAAATGTAACTACTTTACTGATTGTGAAGAGAAAAAAGGACATCAGCTGAATAAACTTAAGTTAAGTGAGGAAGAAGATCTTACCGTAAAGTAGGAGCAAAAATACAGCAAACTGCTTCATCTTCCTATGCTCATAAGAGTTAAGAATGATTTCTTCACAACTCTCTGAAACAGTTTCTGACGACAAAGTAAAAGCAAACTGAAAGTTTACTCTGCTGTTGATCTATGGTCGACCTGCAAAACCAGTTTTCATTGCTCCGGGTTGGATCAGAGCAGCTGGTGGAAGGTAAACCAAGTCTGGACAAGAATGACAGATTAAATGATAGTTAGATCAAATTGTGAACATTTATATGCAGAGATGTTGGTGGTGTATAGAAAGACTTATTTGAACTGTCTGTAAGTCTATAAGAAAACTGTTTAAATCTTTAACTAATTGATAATGGAACAGAGAATAGTGAAAGGATTTAGTCCATGTGGCCACTACAGGATGATTTATTTCAAACTGAATTAAATTATAGATCCACTCTACATTCTGTATTTTAGTGTTTAATAGATCATTAAATGCACAGAGAACAGAAGACAAGAAATAAGTAAAAAGACAATGACACAAGCAAATTAAACTCTATGGCAAAACCTTATCAACAATAATAAACAACCCAAATATGATAAGAAAGGAACAAACAAAAAAACAAATACCAGCAGATAATAACAAAAAAACTATCAGAGAATAATTATTGGACACTGAAAGTCATTAAAGCCACTGAACAACGTGACTAAAGTATTTGAGGACTAGACATGTTTCCTGATGTCATACAGGGTGAGTGTCGTCTACATATAAGACAGTTAAAGTTTAGGAGACAAAGATCATTTTATCATCGGGTGAGTTTCTGCTTAGGTTCACGTTCTCTGGAAACTCAAAAACCAAAAAGAAAAGAATGCCAGAAACCGGATCAGCAGGTCCAACACACCCACACAAACACACCCACACACACTGATGTTTCCCAAACTTCTCAAAGCCTGACTTGATGAACTCTAAAACCTTATTTAGAGCTTATTTATTCAATATAATAAAACAGAAAATCATGTTTCTAGATTAATAATTGTTTAAACCCAAGGAAAAAATAAAACTTGTTTTGCTACCTTTGTGATTTTGTTGCGCTAATGCATCAAAATCACCCATCAACACAGAGTCAGCACAAAGTCTGTACATCAACACAGAGGAATTCAGGTATTTATTATCTGTTAGAAGCATTTTTACAGATAATTTCTGCTCTTAAAAACATAAACTCATGAAAAAAGACATGACATTTTCTGATATTTAAAGACTGATTGCAGAAATGCTGCAGGGTTGATCATGTGTTTTACTCTTGGGAAAAATTAATCTAAAAAACATGTTAAGGAAAGTTAGAGAGTCCATGTGACTGGGAAAACATAAAACCAGCTGTTAAAAAATATTAAAGAATTACACTTTAATCAGTAATTTTTAAAAAAGTATTTATCTTATAAATTTAACCTCAAATGTGGCACCACATACAGATACATCTCAGAGACAAAACTTTCATGAATCACTAACATTTTCTGTCTTGTTTCAGAAAGTGATACCTTTTGTAATTTTGATTATTATGATTGAAAGATCATAAAAACGTAAAATTAATTTTCTCATAAAATTAAAGATCAATATTGAAATGATATTTAAATGATCATGGAGCCAAGAAGAATATCAGCCTGTGGTTCTGCTAACATGCTCAGAAAGTCCAGGTTGCTTTGACAACGACCTTCAGGTCAAATATATTGTTGGTTCTGGTGCCTCATTTTTCTGTTGACGTTGAAAGAGAAAAAAAATAAATAAATAACACGCTTTACAGAAACCTGATATTTCTACTTAACAAAACATTTTTACTTATCTTGAACAATATTCAAGCTTTACAGAATAGAATAGAAATTATTGACAAACTCAGGTGTACCAGCAGCAAAGTGACAGGAAAGTTAAAACATGCAAATAAACACAAATATAAAACTTTAAAGACAAAGTTAGAATAACATTCTTTACACTGTGGGCAAATTTACAGCATAAGAAACACAACTTGAAATAGTTCATGTAAATATTGAGCCAAAAAATATCAGAATTGTAATACATTGATATCGTTTTTCTAATCTAGATCCATGATTAGTGAAAGTGAACCAAGCTAGAACTAATTATCATTATTCAGCCTGAAACACCAATCAGGTCTCCTTTCCTGTCAATAAGGCTGACATTATGATTCAACATAAAAACTGCATAAATTCCTCAGAGCAGTTACTGACTGCACAACACAGGATGGATGCAAATGTGTTTTTGCTATTGTAAAGCGGCTTTGTCGGTTATGACTTCAAAAGTCTGATCCATGAATCCTAAAAATAGCAGCTCCGACATCAATGTCAAACAACCAAGTGAGTGCAACATGTTTGATTTTTGTGTTTTTAATGTTGATCTCATTATATTTCTTAAAATAAAAAACTTAACAGAGTTGAGTCAGAAAATAAAAGAAGCTAGGAAAACTTGGGTGCTGTGGATGAGTTTTCTTTTACATTTTCCTCCCTGTAGTGAAGAACAGCAGTTTCTGCTTGTTGCCACCAGAGGTCGCTCTCAAACCAAAAATTAAACAAAATTCTTTGCCAATCAGATGTTGTGACCCCAGAGTCCCGTTAATAAACTGTGCAGAAATCCATCCATCCATTTTTATTCAGGCTATACAACATTGTCTAAACTGAACTGAAGACATATGAAGAATGAGAAACTCAATAAGAAAATATAGGCATCATTGTGGCTATATTTAGTTATGATAGTTACAGTCATAGTTGTTAACAGATATAGTTACAGAACATATTGAATGAATAAATCCAACAAGCTGTATGAAGCTGCTATATGTACAGTCACTACAGAACACAATCAGAGCCAGATCTGAAAAAAAGAGCAGCTTTAATGGTCCAGCAAACAGAAATTTTGTTTTATTTCCAGACAAATTGATGTTCAGTCTGCAATCAGTTCCAGTAAGAATGATTCTCCCAGTAAAACCACTGGAAGCTACAAAGTAAGTTTTTGAGTTCTTCTTTTTCCAGCAGGCTTTCATAGGTCACAGTTTCTAAGATAATCAGTCAAGGAAACAGAAAACAAACCTGCAAATTTTCTGTCCTTTAGTTAATGTTTAAAAAAATTAACAGTGAGCATTATAACAGACAAGGCTTTAAATTATTGATAACCAAACCATGTGTGCTGCAGCTTTCTGGAGTCGATATGCAACCACTGCTGTCATCTTCATATAAATCAACTCATTCTTGGTGCAGAAGGTCTGAGCATGTTCAAAACAGTACTGGAAATTTCTGTTTTTATCATTTAAAATCTGAAGCGAATAGTGTGACAGGTTTTAAAATCATAACACAATCATAATTTGGTGGGAAGAGAACCTGAAGAGGTTCAGAAGGAGCAGAAATAAATTATGAATGAAAAACAGAAAAATGACATTGAAGAATAAAGCTGGATTTTCTTTAGAGCTGAAATGATTAATCAGATAAATCATGATTAGACAATTATTGAAATAATCTACAACTAATTCAAAAATTTCTTAATTGAAGTTTATATTAGAATAAAATTCTGAAATAACATTAAACTGAGAGCAGTAATTAGGGAAAAATGTACATAAAAATAGATGCATTTGAATTCAAAATAACCCAGAACTCATGAAGTGTTATTGTTTTAGCTTCAATTGGATCAAATTCTGTAAGAAAACAATTCACCTATTAAACACATTGAACTGTCTGATAATTAAAATAGGCAGCAGATTAGACCAACACTGTATTGATGTTCAGTCAAACAGAAAGGTTCTCACATCTTTATGTTAAAGGTAACGTTTTAGCTGCAGATGTTTCTTTCACAATAAACAATCAAGGATTCACTAAAGCAAAGCCATTATTGCATTCTGGGGAATATAATTATTTTCTTGGTTTTAAAACTAATTTATTTGCATATACTAATGTATTTCTAATATTGCATAAAAAGGCTTAAGTGGTTAAATTAAAAATCTGCAGAATGAGCCATTTAAAAAAAAAAAATCTGATTACTCATCATCTAATTTTCTTTGTGGTTTTATTATGAGGAGCTTTAATCTTTTCAAGCTATTTTCTCCTGAACTAATTAAACAGTTAATAATGATCAACTCTATTTAAAGATCAAAACCTTCATCAGCTGCACTGAGAGTTCATCCTCAGGTTCATCTGAAGCTTTTCTGTCCTGAAAACTTCCCATCATGCTGCAGGTTTTCATCAGAGCAGATTCCTTCCTGTCAGTCGACCGTTTCACAAACATCCTTCACAGCTGAGAGACTCAGCTTCTGTGTGCCATCTTGTGACTAAATTAATTATTTCAGCTGTTATCTGCAGGAAATGTGAGCAAATTTATAAAATCATTCTCCTTTATTTGTTCTTCAGTGGGGAAATTCAACTGCAAATTTACAAAGACATGGAAGCATAAAAATAAGCATCAAAAGAAAAAAGTGACTATAGTGAGGATCCGTTTTGTTTTTTCAGATCTATTTTTGCCTCAGATTCAAAACCACAAAACAGAAAGGCAGCAGGAAAACCAACTTAGAACAAAATTTACTTTTAGTGTTAATTCAGTCTGTAAATTTGAATCCAAATGATTGATTTATTGGTTTCTGAAAGTCCGATGCTGAGAAATGTTTTTCAATTGCCTTAATTAATACAAAAAAACCAAAAACAAATTAACAATAAAACAAGTGTACATATTCTCCGAATTATTCACAACAAAAACAATTGCAACATTGTCTTAAGTGCTGGAGATCAGCTATGATCCAGTAATATAATGAAATTAAATTAAATGAAGAACAGGAAGTAAACACAGAGCATAGAAAGTGATAGAGATTCTGATGGATCCATCGTCCCAGGAAGCTCCTTTTGCGTTTCAATCTCTTTCTTTTTCTGTTTCTCAGCCAACATGACCAGGTTACCCAGGCAACTGATCTGAACATCTTTATTCAAATATTTGAGATGTATGAAATCATACATCATCTTCTGAACCTCATTGGAGAAGCTTTCCTCATATTCATCCCAGACACCATCACAGAAGATTTCTCTCAGGAACTGTGTGAAGTTTCTTTCCACAGTTTTTCCTCCCAGTTAAATTTTAGAGTCGACGTGCAGCTTCATGAACAGTGAAGGTGATTTGTTTACCTTTTGACAAACAGGAAGAAAATAAGACTGATTAAATAATTAATCTCACAATAAAACTTACTGCACATTCAAACTCATATTCAGCGAACATCAATGAATAAGATCATATCATTGCATGTGTTTTGGTTCTCTTAGCGTTTGAACACAAAAGTTTTAAAGCTCGTCTCTCACTAAATCTTTAAATAATGATGTTTAACTTACTAAGGCAGCAGACAAACCAGCTGATCCACCATTAAGCTCAACATCACTTCAACATGTTCATTGTGGATAAAAATATTTTTAACACTCGTCTCTCACCAAACATTTAAATAATGGTGTGTAACTTTTACCTCCACAGTCGATGACAAGGTACTGTTTCCCTTCCCTTTGGGTCTACCTCAGAGCTATAGTTTCTCCTGGCTTTGCGGCCTCCTGACGTCTTCGTGGATCTGTGGAAACACAGAAACCTCACAGAGATTTGCTATGAAAAATGTTCAGTTTTTTTTGCAAGCCTTGAAGGCTCGGTTCTAGATTTTTATCCCTCATCTCTGTCTCTAAATTATGTAGTCCTAGAAATCTTCCTGGTCTGAACACCAGGAAACAGCGTTCTGGATCAGCAGCAGCGTTCTGATTGATTTTTTATGCAGAACTGTAAAGACGCTGTTGCAATAATCAATACGACTGAAGATAAATGCATGGATGAGTTTCTCTAAATTTCCCTGAGACATTAATCCTCTAATCCTGGAGTTGTTCTTCAGGTGACAGAAGGCCAACTTTGTGGCTGTCTTTATGTGGCTCTGAAAGCTCAGATTAGAGTCCATCACTACTCCCAGATTTCAGCCTGTTCTGTAGTTTCTAGTTGTAATAACTGAAGCCGTGCATTGACTCTAGATTGCTCCTCTTTAGGTCCAAAGATAATAACTTAAACTTTGTTTCTGCTCAGCTGGAGAAAGTTGTGGCACATCCACACATTTATCTGGTGTAAACATCTATTCAGTGACTGCATGGCTGCTGGAAAAGAATACTGGAATACCTTGATATCTTGTCCACTATGATGTGTGCTGCTTTGTTTCTTTGTCAAGTTCCCCTTGTGAAAGAGGTATTGATCTCTAATATCCCTGAATGGCTTATGACCAAACTATGCTGGGCTTATCTGAAATCAAATTCCTGCCTGAAAAATAAATTGACTATCTGCACAGCTGAAAACTCAAAATGTACATACACTCATTTTTTCCCCCCTCACTGTCTGAAGTTAAATCAGACCAAAAGTTACATGTTTTAATTCACTTAAAACTATGAATGCTATTTCTATTTGGTAAATGCCAGAAAACTTTGCAAGAAAATTTCAGATTTTTTTTGTAATTTTCTTCAAATTCAAACGTTTACATACATTTGGCCAGTATCAGGGATAACTATCTTCTATACAATATAACTTGGATCAAATGTTCTGGGATTCCTTTAGCAAATGCCTAACAGGTTACATTTATTAGTTTAATCCTGCAATTGAAAAACTAAACTGAAACATCACATTTCAGTAATTTAATATTTATTTTACACGGATTATACTGGTCTACCGGTCCAGTAATGAACTCCCCCCTCAGTCAGTGGTTATAGGAACAAACACCTCCATGTCATCTGAATAGAGATTTGAGTCTGAACAATAGATGGTTGAGAGGATGAATACTAATTCTGCTTAAAATGTAATAATTCTACATAAAACCCAGGAAATACATTTCGTTTCATAGCATCTGTTATAATTAGTATTTCATAATTTTTTTTTCTTTATCATTATAGATTAAATTTTTTCAACATATTTCCTCATTTTAACCTTCATATTAATAACTCAGAATAAAAACCAACTCCTATATTAAATATATCATCTATGAAATATGATCTATATTTACTGTACTGACCAGTGTTGTATAAAGTACTGAAATCTCGGAGTCAAGTAAAAGTATAGGTTTCTCTCCAAAATATGACTTTGGGAAAAGTCCAAGTCACTGACTGAAATGTTACTTGAGTTAAAGTATTAAAGTATCTGAAATGTCTTGTACTTAAGTATGGAAAGTACTGTAAAAATGAATGTACTCAAGTAATGTAATGAAAAGTACAAGTAAAAAGTAAAACAAGGCAAATGCAGTTTGAATGACATTTTTTATATGTTGGTAAACTACAAGTCAAATACACTTAAAATAATGTACACAACCAAGTGCAGGCAAAATAAAACCTGCTAATAGATAAACCTGCAGCATTATTTAGTTAAGAAAATTAGGTGCTTTACCTAAACCACCAGGTTAACTTAACCTGCTGTACAACTGAACCAGCTTCTTAGTAAACTGAGAAGCTGTTTACTAAGCTTTGCAAGTAAATAAAGTTTTTGTAAGCCTTAAGTTTTCCCTTTCAGTAAGGTCGGTGCTGAAAATGAGAAAAATAAATAGTCAGTACAGAAAATTCGGCCAACATGAAGAAAAAAAGCCGTTACGATTCCTCTACTTCACAAACTATAGGTGCACACAACTGGTCATTATGCAAAAGAAAAAAGAATTGGGAGGGAAATGCAGCTTATTTGGCATCTGATGAGGGAGAGATTTTTTATTTACTTGGTGTTTAATGGGAGAAGCGAAACAGACCTCCATGAAGCTGACACCCCACCTACTCAAAAAATCCAGCAAATAGTCTGATTGGTTAGTGCTCCATTTGTGCAGCTTTGGTTTCCGAGATATTAAAAATTATTTTTTAGGCCATCCAAAATATATACTTTTTAAGATTACAATTACTGAAAATATTGAGTATGACTACTTCATACTCAATATTTTGTGTCATGAATTTTGTGTCAGTTGGTCACAAGGCAAGAAATCTATTTCCATTAGTTTCTCAGGAGAGTTTGGATGTAAAATTTGTTGACTCTCACTGAGTGAAACTCCGACACCTTGAGGAAGAGGAGACCGAGAGAACGGCTGGCTGAAATTAGCGTTCATAAATCGGATCAACCTTGAGTTAGGCGCCGCTCACACTGGATATCGGAATAGCCAAAATTCAAATTGAAAACAACTTTGCTGCGTTTGTTTAACAGCACAAACGGAGCATTAACGAACCAGCCCACTTTGGTTTGTTTTTATAGCAAAATGCGGGGATGGTAAACTCTGGATGGCCTAAAAAATAATTTTTAATAAACCAAAGCTGCACAAACGAACATTTTAACGGCACAAACCTACACAAACGGAGCACTAACCAATCAGACTGTTTGCTGGACTTTCTGACGTAGTGGGGAGGTGAAACCTGTGCATCCTATTGGTGGTGATGAACAAGCCCAGGCAACCAGGCTACCGACTTTGTTGCAGTCAATCAGTAGGTGGGATCAAAACATTTGCGTTTCTGTCTCGCTTTTTTGTAAGAGTAACTGAACCACACATTGAAAATGTATCGGAGTAAAAGTATGCAATTAAGTTCGGAAATGTAGTGAAGTAAAAGTGAAAGTTATCAAAAATTTTCTTACTCGACGAAAGTATGAAGTACTCCAAAATATACTTAAGTAAAGTAGTGAAGTATTTTTACTTCGTTACTATACAACACTGGTACTGACCTTTGACATCAAGCTGCACCTGTTTCCTGGTCAGGATTTGTTTGGACCGGTAATCGTAGACGGTGCAGCTGTAGGTTCCTGTGTCTCTGCCTGTTGGATTCTTCAGGGTCAAACTGAAGTCTCCAAATTTACCTTCTTTCACAATCTCTGTTCTGTCTTTATACTGATCATGTTGAACAAACCAGCTCCCAAAATCCACAGAACACAGGAAGACATCTCTGTAACATCCATGGACTATCCTGCCACTGCTGTGTCTCCACTTTACATTGACTTCTTTAGGCAGACAGGCTGCAGTTTTAAATGGCAGCAGAACAGACTCCTCTCCTGAATCCACCTCCACCCTGTAGACTGAGAAACAAACAGATGAGCTGCACTGACAGCAGTAGAGCTGATGTTGATGTTCACAGTCATGGAGCCTCAGTGATTTTCCAGGAGAAAAACATTTCAGTCACAATGTGAAACTCAGGATTTAGTGACCAGATGCTGACAGTGGATCCATCTGATCTAAACTAAAGACTCACTATCATCTACATGTTGATTCATGAACAAGTGGATGCAGAGAAATCACTGCTATACTTATACTTTTTAACTACCAGGCAATAAAGTACATTACTGTTGTTTCCTAAGGACAGGAGATGAAAACAGTTGACTGATGGATCCAAAGTAAAGAAGAGTTTCAATGACTTCACGTCATCATCCTGTAATGTGGGTTTGATTTGTATTTTGTGGATGAGAAGAGACAACAGGAATATTCAACAGGAAAGACAGAACACTAGTTCTGGGAATTTTACAAGATGAGCAACTTAAAAATTTTGATTTAGAAACATTAAATTAGAAAAGTCTGACATTCAAGTTAATTTTCATCAATTTTACAAATATTTGGAAATAACAGTTATTTCCAATTCTGAATTTGTATCATTTTTGGCATCAGAATGCCAAAATCCAGAAAGATAGCTTCAATTAGATTGGAGGGGCAAGAAGGGAAAATGAAAGCAAAAAGGATCTAATCAGATTAATGTTAGAATGACCAAGTCAAGTTTTAGGACTGAACCCACTGAGCTTGTTGTTTTTTGCACCGACTTATAAATTATAGCTTACAGACTCTGTTCATCTAGTGTGACTGATCTCTTGCTGTTGGATTCACTCCTCCCGTTCCTTAGTTCTTTACGTTGGTGCGTGAAGGGACGTTAGAAAGAGGAAGAAACTGACGGCAGGCCAGCGCCGCACGGAGATCGCCGTTAGCCGTAGCTAACGGTCGTGTCGAGCACAAAAACATATTTTATTACCGTTCACGAGTGTTGCCCAACGTGGTAAGATATATTAATGCTGTAATCTGATTAGTTTCTTGTTAAGTTTATTTGCGGGCTTAGTATTTGCTAAACGTATTTAGCCGTAAGCTGACTGTGATTTGCGGCAGTTTGATGTTGAATGCCGATTGCTAATATGTTACAAAGTGTTCTAAAAGTAAATGTAGCCTTATAACCAGTTAGGTAACCAAGCGATGGTTAATATAAATTTATGTTTAAGGCTGTTTTATTGAAGGTTACAATACTAAGTACTGATGTTTTGTTTTTATGTTTATTTACAGTTTAACCGGCATGTCCGCGTAAAGCATGAGGCAATAAAACAATAACAACAACAATAACAACGACTACCTTATGTTCTTTGTAACACTTGCTTTGTTGCAAAAATGGAAATATTTAAGTGAAGTTAGTACAGATCAATTCCTAAAAGGCTGACACGTGCAATATCAGTGAAAGATGGTTCTACAAAATATTGACTCCACAGTGCTGAATACCACTACTTTACACGTCATTCATAAAGTTTTTTGTTTGTAATTTAGAAAACAATAATTCATTTGTTTTCACTTGAAAATGATATTCTATGTGCTCTTCTATAGCATAAAATCCCAAATCGGGTTTTTCAGCAGGAAAACATTTCTTAATTCTTGTTCTAGGAATTTAACAGCTTCTCCTTCAACTAAACTTCATCAATCTTACAAAGTGGCTTAAATATTACCTTTGGAGATTAATTCAGAAGTGTCTTATGTTGAAATCTCAATTTTTAGTAATTATTCCATCTTTGTCTCATCTGATGGTCTGGTGCTGCAGCACCTTATAAATCAGAATCGCTCAGCAAGTTTAACTCTATAGAAAAAGTTGCTGGTCTGCAGTTGAGATGCTGTGCAAGGTAATCAGTCTGATGTTAGCATTTATTTTGCCAGACACAGAAGGAGTTGAAAGTATTTCATGATGTCTTGTGATACAGGAAATAAAATGCAACTAAAAAATATTAATCTGTGATCTTAATATTTTATCTATAAATATTTTCTGTTTTGGATTTTTTTGTGTCATTTTTGGCCTTTAATAAAAATATGATCTTAGAATCCAAATAGGGATTAGAAGAAGGGAACAGGAAAACAGAAGAGACGGAAGGAGGAAAACTGAGAGTTTGATAGGAGAGGATGAAAGATGTTGAAACTAAAAGTGCTTTTCCCTTTCCTGACTTCAGTCTTTATTTTGCATGTTTGTCACATTGAAGTGTTTCAGAACATCAAATCAATTTAAATATTAGTTAAAGGCTAAACAAATAAGCACAACATTGAGTTTTTAAATGAAAGTTTCTATTGTTCAGGGAAAGAAAATTCACACCTACATCTCCCTGTGTGAAAGTGATTGATCATTAAACCTAATAATTGATTGGCCTAACCTTTGCAGCAACAACTGCTAACAAGAGTTTGTGATAAATTACAATGACTATTTACAGCTGAGGAGGAAATTTTGCCCCCCATTCTTTGCTAAATTGTTCTAATTCAGCTACACTGGAGGGTGTTTTAGTGCCCTTTCATGTCATCTCAATAGGTTACAAGTCAGGACTTTGACTATGCCATTCAAAAGTCTTTACTTTGTTGATCTTCATCCATTCTCCTCACGCGCAAAACTTTTCTCTGCTTGTATTAACTCTCCGCTTGCAACCGCTCTGCTCGGTTGCAAATTCTTTTCTGCTCTCTCTCGAAACAAAAAAGGAAGAGCACAGAGGACACGGAACCCAAAATAAACACATGGAAAACTCAAATAAACACACAGAAAAGCACAGAACATTTACAAGCTCTCGTCAACACATCAGACATTTACCAAACAACAGGCCTCCACCCAGCACCTGGTGTGTTAATTGCTCAAATTAATGGGAGGGTCAATTAACAACGCAATCTAAACAATTCTAAATATAAAAATTTATTACAAATTTTGATTCTAAATCAAAGTAAATATATTCTAACTACCCAAAAAATAAAACTTAATTAGTAGAAATTACAATTCCCAAAATGTAGTGTAAATGGCCACAACAGTATGTATCCGTCTGGTGGATAGACATGTACCTATATTAACCTATAGATAAGAATCAATCAATCAATCAACTGTTATTTTTATAGCACATTTCAGCAACAGCACAGTTCAAACTGCTTTACATCATAAAAACTCAAAAATACAAAGTCATGGAACACAGTCAACAACAGTAAATTTTGTCATCATTACGCATCATGATTATGTTTCAAAGTAACTCTAAACAGTTGGTTTTTAGTCTAGATTTAAAGAAACTCAGTGTTTTGGCTGTTTTGTAGTTTTCTGGAAGGTTGCTCCAGATTTGTGGTGCATAGAAGCTGAACTAGAACTGATCAAGAAAATACACCCAAAGGAAACAAACGCACGCCTGAGGAGGCTCCCACAGCCCAACACTTGCATTCTATTGGCTGGAACGTTGACAAGCGACGGTACTTTTTTGTTTAGAAAGAGAGAGAGAGCAGAAAACATTTGCAAGCAAACAGAGAGAAGTTTTGCACGCGAAGAGAAAATATGACTACAAAGATTTGAAAGCACAGAAAATATTTGAAAGAGAGAAGAAGTTTTGAGTGCAAGGAAATTAAATCCTGCTTGAAAATGTATGCTATCCACTTATGGCAGTAAAATTTCTGCATATGAAAATATGAAAAGAAAATCACAAGAGTATTAAGGCAGTACAGGCCTGGCATCGTAAGATGCAAGACTGGAAACTCAGCATGTTGGGCAATCCAAACCATCATTTTATAAAAATTCCCATCAAGCCGTTTCAGTTCTGAGGTTCTTCACCTTTCACTTTTCTGTATCAGTTCATGGTTTGTTGTCTTAAGTGGTTTTACATTTTGAGTAAAAATCTCGAAATGTAAAACATTGGCACTGATTCTGTTGTAAAATAAACTTACCTGACATTAAATAATGTCGGAAACGAAATAAAAGGCCTCCAGAAACAGCAAGAAGAACCAGCAGAACCAGCAGAACCAGCAGAACCAGCAGAACTTTGGCCCAAAGTGGAAACTTTTCTATGGAAAAACATAAAGACCAGTCAGATCTTAGACACATGTGCAGTTTTATTTTTGTCTGAAAATGTGATAGTTTGAAGGATATGTTAACATATCTTAAAATTTCCTTTTCATTTTTGAATATAATTGTCTTTAAACGTGAAAATCTTCAGTAATAATGTTCTTAATCTCATTGAATGAAGTCATTGTTTGTTGCTTGTCTCCTACATAAAATACATTGAAAAAGAAGCAATGTAGACAGTCATATAGTTTGTAAAGTTATTTATATAATGGCAACTTACAAAAAACAAAATCAAATTTATATATAGAAAAGTAATAAAAGGTCGGATTCTTCATTGTTCATTAAATATACAAAATATTTAAATTTTCTCTTTAACATCTATCTAGAAACCAAAGAAGAAATCTTAAAAAGCATAAAGATCACAGCCAAATTAAATAATTTGTGAACACACACACACAGGTTCAGATTAAATAATTAGAATATTTGCTCCAATAAAATGTTCTTGTATAGTTAAATGACATGATAGTCTTTTAACCAGGTTGTATTAAATAATTTTTATTAAGTCCCAAAGTTGTGCTGACATTTAATGTCAGGATGGGTGAAGCATTGAAGCATTTTGAATTGAACCCCCCTGAAGAAGTACAACATGTCTATGAAACACATTAACTACTGTGACAAATGCTCTGTGTTGTTGCTTCCTGCTGCCTTTCAGCTGCAGTCATTAGATCATCACTGAGAGAAATAATGAGTAAGTTTTTAGGTCACTGAAACACTTTAATTACTGTTTACCTGTCTTGTACAATTCTGCTTCAAATAAATAACTTTGTTTATTATTTTATTAAGTAATCACATGTCTGTAGGACCTTCATGGACAGTGATTGTTTTCTAAAAAAATTTATATTGAATACAATATTAAATGCAATGAGGTTAGAAATTTGGATGCAAATATGAAAAAGGTTAGCCACACCAGTGCTTAAAGTTGATTTTTAGTCCTGGATAAAAGTGAGGATGTTCTCTATGTAACACCTGAATTGAATAATTGGGTACCTGACTTGTTAAAGTGCATGGCCTCTAAACTCTAGCAGTGGTGCCCAAAGTCGGCTTGGCCTGCTTGCTTACTTGGATTTGCTTGCAATACTTTCAGGAGTAGTATTGCAAGCAATACTATTCCAAAGTTGCTGACCTGTGACAATCAGCTGAACGTCAGACACCTTTATTTCTTCTGCTTCATCATGGAGGCTGCAGATGTAGATCCCACTGTCAGAAAGTTGAGGTTTACTCAGAGTGAGGCTGAAGTCACTAGAGTCTAAAGCATCAGGTCTCATTGATGTTCGTCCTTTGAAAAGCTCATTTTGCTCACGCAGGTCGTCTGCTTCTCGCCGTTCATGGACAGTACTGGGATCAAGATCAGATCGGCTCCATTTTACTGTAACAATCTCTTCTAGTCTTAGGCTGTACAGGCAGGGCAAAACGACAGATGGTTCCCAGTCATCAACCTCCACTTCTACAGTCAACACATCCTGAGACGCTGGAATGATAAATAGTTTT
>VMRN01000829.1:0-16303 GCA_010277015.1 Poeciliopsis turrubarensis | reverse complement strand
CATTGGGTCGCTTTGCAGCAGGGTGTGAAAACATTGGGTCGCTTTGCGGCAGGGTGTGGAAACATTGGGTCGTTTTGCGGCAGGGTGTGGAAACATTGAGTCGTTTTGCGGCAGGGTGTGGAAATCCACCCTGGACATTTTAGTCTCAGGTTGTTGGTGGACATGGACCAGGCTTTCGTATCATTTATGTAATGCTTTGCACCAGGCTTACATACCATAACATATTTCAGAACATTTTGAGTCCAAGAAATCATTGAAAGTCCTTTCAAAAGCCTGGAGAACCATGGATCAGGAAGATATGCCAATTGAAAGGAAAAGGATCAACATGTGACAAACTGGAGGTTTTGGACATTTTTGATTATTCTATAAATATTCTCTAAAATGTGATTTAATTGCCTTGTTTTTCTCCAATTTTTTCCACCGACATGTTTATTTAAAATTCAGAGTTGAGCACGCTCTCTCTGTCTTATCCACCGTTCTGTTTAATGACTGTTTGTCTTTGTCATCGTGTTCGACTGCCGCTGATAGAAGCATAAAGGCTGCGATAAGAACGTGAACTTTGACTCTGCTTCAGATAAATAATGTGGTAAACACGGTCACCACCTCAATAAATCCCGTAAATCTCATCTGCATCAGGAGATGCATTGTTGTCCATCTGTAGTTTGAAGATCCGTGAAGATGGTGAAGCAAGGAAGTTTGTTCTGCTTTATCCCCCAAAAATCATTTTTGCTTGTGTTTGGGATCTTAAATTGACCTTTTCCTCAGAGATTATCAGGGAAAGGAATAGGAGTTGTTGCAATTGATTTCCAGAGGAAAGGGAACCATAATGAGAACCAATCTGCTGAACCTAACCAACATTAAAGCAACTATTAGTCTGGAGTCGTGTCAGGAGGCCGGCTCGGTTCTCCAGAAAACACCTCCTGCTGTGATTGCTTTCAGGGAAAAACATTTCCTGGTATCTCAGCTTCCCTCTAATAAAAGGCCTCAGAGATTTTCTGCTCCATTTTCTTTACCAAAAGCTTCCAACGTCATCGTCACAGGAACTTTCTCTCCGTCATAAAACTGAGCAACTTTGCGCCACAAACACGTCTCCCTGTCCAAGGGCCCAACCTCCAGCCATCGACCATCACTGAGGCCACGTTTACTGCTTTACTGCCCGGCCCTCCAGGCCACTCTGACAGCATGCGCTTCCTAACCGCTCAGATTATTCTGAACCATTTCACTTAAGGGCCCAGATGCTACCTGTCTGTTGGCCTTTGCTGAGAGGGTGATTAAGGCAGGCTGGTGTGGGGTAAATGCGCCATACTTCTGCCTGAGTGGCTGCGTCTCCTTATCTGTCATCACGTCGTGTGCACCTCGCCCCCAACGCGCCCACTTTGTGGCCACCGCCTCCTTTGTTGCTGTTGTCACCCAACGGTGGAGCTTTTGCTTCTGCGTCAGAGATGAGTGTGCACCATGGAGGAAGAGCGCAGCTCGCCCTCCATCGCTGACCAGCAGAACGTGAGCGGAGACGACACCAGGATGGATGTCCAGGTGGTCTGCTTGGCTTAGATGATCCTGTTTGATCGGTGATGGTAAACCAAGAGAAATCTTGGTTCTTCAGCAGACTCGTCTAAAGAGATGGATCTTACAGTCTTAGACTGTGTTGCTCTTTCCGTTTATAGCTTCACCTTCCTCCTGGGACTTCCTGCCAACCTGCTCGTCTTCTTCGTGTACATCCGTAAGGCTCGCAAACACGGTGCCACGCCCAACGTGGTCTACGCCCTTAACCTGTGTCTGGCCAACCTGGCACTGGTAGCCTGGATGCCAGTAAAGATTCTGGAGACAGTACTGAAGGACTGGATGCTGCCACCACCCTTGTGCCCGGTTTACAGTTTCTTCCTCTACTCCTCTCTGTATGTCAGCTGCCTCTTCATCACCGCTGTCACAATCGGGCGATACCTCAGCATCGCCTTCCCCATCATCTACAAGAGATACCGCCGTGCCAGACTTTCCTGCTACATCTGCGTCGCCTTGTGGGCATTGGTGATGGTGCACCTTGGGCTCAGCCTGATGGCTGAAGGCGGGGCTTACTTCGTCGGTGTCCAGGATGAAGTCTCTGCCTGTTACGAACATTTCAACGCAACGCAGCTGAAGATCCTGCTTCCTCTTCGCTTAGAGATGGCCATCGTCTTGTTCATTTTGCCTCTGATTGTGACTTCCTTTTGCACGCTGCGCTGCGTCACTCTGGTGTGGCGCTCAAATTTGCCTCCCTTGGGCAAGAGGAGAGTCCTGGCAGTGGCCCTGTCCACATTAGCCGTATTTGTGATTTGCTACGCCCCGTACAACTCCTCGCACATCGTAGGATTTGTTCAGCAGGAAAGCGTTAAATGGAGGACAACAGCAATGCTGACGAGCTCCTGCAATGTCTTCCTGGAGCCGCTGGTGATGCTGATGCTTTCACCTGTTGTGTCGAGGGGCATCCTGGGAAGAATCTGTGGCCAGCAGAGTCACTTCAGGTGGAGCGATGGGTGTCGACATCGACCGAAACCCACCAGCGGGTTTGCAAATACCAAGGTTCCACCGATAACATCTGCCAAGATGCGGACGGAGGCGACCAGAGAAAGTCAAGGATGCGACGGCGAACAAAACAAATCCACCATCTTTCATATCCATGTCTGAACCAGCACAGATCTGGGAACTTTGTTGTTCCAATCATGTTTCTTGTAGCTTTCAACCAAATGTTTTGTGGATGAAAGAAACTGGTGAACATGACAGAGTGAGGACTCATGATTTCACCAGATTTCCTCACATCAGTTTTTATCATGTCACTTTTATTCCCTGAGAGCAACAAACTATTATTCCTCAGGAATGAATCTTTAGGATGGATTAAAAGTTTCTACTTACATGAAGTCTTTTTTTTAAAGCAGTGACATCATTTGATCATCAGGCAAACTGGTCCAACTAGCAGTTACTGAAATGTTCATTTCTCTTTTATAAGTGACCTACATTAAACACTCTTAATTAAGTCAAATTTCAAACTACAAACTAAAACCAATTAGTCCCATTAATATATAAATAATGTTTCTCAATCATGAAACATAAAGTTTATGTCAGAAACCTTGTTTGTGTTGGGACCATTGTTGGACTCCAACAGCAAACAGGAAGGAGTTTAAGGACCTTTTTACTTGAACTGGATGTTTTCTGTGCGGCCCTTTAATGGTTTGTACTTCAACTGATGCATTAAAAATCGACTGAATTAAATGAACTCTTTTATGTGTCGTCTTCTTTTTGATCCAAATAAAAGCTGATGCTTGGTTAGTTTATGTCGTCTTACTTTAGCTAAGCATTAATTAGCGTGTTATTTCATTTTTGTCTTATTTGATCTACACTAAGTTTGTCCTTCAGTTCATTTTTATTTGACCTCAGTTGAGTTTTCTCGGATTACAGTATCTTTCTTTAACTTGGATGATCAGTTTATCTGAAATTGAGCTTAGTTCACTTTATTTAATTTTGTGTGCAAACGCTTAAGTTTTGTCAAAGTTGATTTAGTTTGTTACTTTAGTTTTCTATACTTGCTTTCTATCTTAAATTATCCTACATATTGCTTTGCTTACTATATAGAGCTTTAGTCTCACTAACTTTGATCATCCTAAATGTGCATCTTGTCTGTTTTTGTCTGATTAGCTTTTAACATCCTACTAGTTTGTTTTTTAAACTTAGTTTTTATCAGCTTATTTTTATCAAATTTGCTGTATTATATGACATGATTTAGCTTATTTTGTTGATTATCATGTATAACTGGTTATATTTTATCTTTGATGATTTAGCTTGTACTGTAGCTTAGCTAATTTATTTTAGTTGTATAAAGTCAATGAGCTAAACTTTGTAATTTAGCCTTTTCTTTTAGTTTAGTTCATTTTATCTTAGTTAATGTTATTTTATCTTTGTTTCTGAGTTAGCTGAATGTTTAATTTGGAACAAAACATTTAGCCTTGAAATTTAAAATTGAGTTTGTTGGCATTTTGTTTTCCAACTAAATACGTAGTTTGGAGCTAAATGTTTAGCTTCCCTCACAGTTAGGTTTTTATATTCAGGCCAGATTTGCTCACTTTCCACCAAAGATTTAAAAAATATTTTGAAGCAATAAAAGTACAAAATAAATAAATGATACATGAGCAAATACATTTTATATTGCAGTTCAGCAGGTTGTAGGCAGTGAGCCCAAACTGGTCCCACATGTGCAAGCAGTGATTTCCAGTCAATGTTGGCTGCAGCTGCAGGTGTAACCTGAGAAGTTTGCCCCCTAGTGGTCACCAAAGTTGCCTCCTCTCCATCTGCCAGTGACTTTCACAGACTGCAATGTAATGAACTGCATCGTGCCTGTCCTCCCCTCGGTTGCTGGGAGACCATGTTTAGAGAACAAATTGCATCCTGAAGTTTATTAAATTTCCGCAGTTGAAGCATATTAAGCAGCGTCTTGAGTTTCAATGAAACAGTCGGACTCCTGAAGCTGCAGACGGCGGACGCAGGGATGGAGAGTTTGGATCTTCAGCCCTGATCCAGGTAAAAACATCCTGAGCGTCTCTTCTTGTTTTAGGACTGAGCTGCAGCAACTTATTCTGTTCTGCTGTTTGAAGGTTGAAATCTCTCCTCTGTTTGGTTTTCAGTTTTTCTGAACTTGTGAAAAGTAAAAGTTCAGCAGATTTGAGTCAGTTTGGAAGAGAGCAATGGAGGCTTTTATTTTGATAACATTTTTACCTTTCTAATGAAGCATTGATATTTCTCTGAAGCAATGAAACAGAAGCAGGAAGCTTCCTGAAGCGTTTTGCTTTGTTTTTGTGCAACCCGTCACAATAACTCACTTTAAAACTGTTCTAAACAATATTGTCCTGCTGAGAGCATTTTTCAACCAATAACATTATTCTGACTAATGCGTCATTAAACTAAATACTGAAAAAACAAAACTAAGAGAATGATGACAATGGTAAGATCAAAAAATGAAAGAGATTACATTTTTTTCTGTTTTTGAGCTTTTTCTCGCAGCGCCCCCTGGCGGACCGCACGTTGAAAAACACTCCGAAATGATCACGTCTGTATATTTGCAGCTTCCAGATCGATCGGCCGCCATGTTGTGCAAACACCTATTGCTCTCGGTCTACATCCTGACCTTCCTGATGGGGGTTCCCGCCAACATCCTGTCCTTCATCACGCTGTGCAGGAAGGTGTTCCGCAAGGCGGCGCCCATCGACGTCCTGCTGCTCAACCTCACCGTGTCGGACCTCATCTTTCTGGCCTTCCTGCCCTTCAAAATGAAGGAGGCTTCGGACGGCTTGAAGTGGCTGCTGCCCTACCCGCTGTGCCCGCTCACCGGCTTCATCTTCTACGTCACCATCTACAACAGCACGCTGCTGCTCACCGCCGTCAGCGTGGAGCGCTACCTGGGCGTGGCCTTCCCGCTCAGGTACGCGGTGTGCCGCCGGCCGCGCTACGCCGTCTGGGCCTGCTCCACCTTCTGGCTGGTGACGTCATGCAACCTCAGCATCGTCTACGTCATGCCGTACTCCCAGTGGAGCTACGGCGGCAACGCCAGCCCGCCCAGCACCTGCTACCTGGACTTCTCAGAGGCTGACCTCAGCATCCTGCTGCGCGTGCGCCTGGAGCTCTTCCTCGTGCTCTTCTGCGTCCCCTTCGTCATCAGCTGCTTCTGCTACGTCAACTTCATCCTCATCCTCTCCCGCCTGCCCAACATCAGCCGGCGGCGGCGGCTGCGGTGCATCGGCCTGGCCTTCGGGACGCTGGCGGTGTTCACGGTCTGCTTCGGGCCCTACAACGCCTCCCACGTGGTGGGCTTCGTCCACGGAGACAGCCAGGAGTGGCGGAACCTGGCGCTGATGTCCAGCACCCTCAACGCCTGCCTGGACCCGTTCATCTTCTACCTGTCGTCGGCGGCGGTCCGCGGCGCCATAAACCGCTGCTTCCGGAGGGTCAGGGCCAAAATGCACATCCTGGGCTGCGGAGGGCCTCCGCCACGCAAAGCGCAGGGCGGCGGCGGTTCCGGGCCGAAGCTCCGCCCGCAACAACCGGCACCATTCAGTATTAGGGCCCGAGGGGAAGAGGTTCAGCCGACATGATTCTGCTCTGAGGCGCTGAGAACTCTGGGCTTTCAATTCAGCGATCCGATTAATTAAGTATATCGATTTATGTCACACAATTAATCGCTTTTTTATCATTACAAAGTTCCGGGCTGGAACCTTTGAATTCACACGTTTCTTGGGGCCCATATATGTGACGCACAGCCGCTAAACGGAAGCTGCTTCTGTCAGACTTCCGCTGATGTCAGAGGTCATTGGAGGATCAGGGCTTCCTGAGTGGATAGAACAGATTAAAAACTATGAATATCTTTTATATGTCCACTTAATTATTTAGCAAGTTTCTGATTAAAAATCCTTAATATAACTGGATTAAGAGTGGAATCAATTTCCACCACGAGTTTAAACACCTTTCAGCTGAAACTGGACTTTTCCATCAAGCTTTTCTTCTGGTCATATTTTAAAGACTTCCTCTCATGATCTCAAAAGTCTTTATGCTCCATTAAAATACAAGCTGACAAGTACTTCCATCATGAGCTTTGTGATATTTTCTTGTGACCAATGTATTTCTGTTTGATTCAGAAAAACTCCAGATTGAAATAAAGACAAAATGTATGAAGCTAAATTGGGGCCATAAAGTTTGACAATAAACACTTAAACTGAATAAATGCAACTTCTGTTTGCAACAAATAGTGACAAGTTTAAGATGGAAAAAACCTCATCAGGTTGTTTTCCCACCTGACTTCCCAGTAAATCTTTGATTGGGAACCAAAACGGGAACATTTGTTCCTTCTCAGCTGCTGTGGTTCTGAATTGGATTTTAGCAGTGGCTGGTTCTGGACCCAGAACCAGCTGCTAGAACCTTCCAGCTGCTCTAATTCAGCTCTAATTGAATCCCAGTCAGGACAGTAAACATGGCGCCGTGTTTACCCTCACACCACCTGCCGCTTCCTGACTACTGTCAGCAGCTGCAATCTGGTTCCAGGTCAGTGTTTGAGGACCCTTCAGGTGTTACATCTGAACCCGTCGCCTCCATGTTGACTCTGCCCGGCAGCTCATTAAACATCCTGTGCTTTAATTCGCGCCCATAAAACACTTTGCTTTAATTTGAAACTGTGACTCACTTCCTGTGATGTTTGAACGGCTCTCTGGTTCCACACACAAGAAAATTCAATTCACGTGTTTTGAATCTCTTTATTCAAAAAAAATTAAATAGCACAAATAAAAAGGCTCAAAAATCAGACCATCCAGTTTTACAGTATCATGATACAACATGAATATATAGAGAAACCCAAACGTTTGTTTTAAGTGCAGCCTGCAGAGATTTACTCCTTCATGTAGAAACCGAGTTCGACGGCCCTCTGCAGAGTTCTGACCCGTTATTGCTGATAATTAAAAACAGAGGAAATGACACCAGGGGGCGCTGCAGCCCACGCACAGAAACCGTGAAATAAATAATGCTACATGACATCCAAACCGGTACCGGGCCACTCAAGTTTCCACAATCGTCTTTTATTAATTTTTTTTGGTCCGGTCCGCTCTGAACCTTCAAGTTCTGCATAATGTTTTTTTTAATTTACTTGGCATCACACAAATATTACAACATGGACACACGTTACAGCAGAGTCACAGAACCAGAACTTCATCAGCACCATCAGCAAAAGGCACAAGTCCGGAACGGTCACTCGGGTCCGACGGTAAACTTTAGAACCTCCCCTTTCTAATCACAACAGAACCACTGAGGAAAACGTTCTGGTGAAGAAATGATCCATTTTCTGGTTCTGGAGTTTGAAGCTGAAGCAGATTTAAATTTTTAATAAGCACCACTTAAATTTTACAAGATAAATGAAATTATACTTAACCAAACTGCAAATAAAATGGATAAACAAGTGTTTTTTACATTGGATTAGTTTCAGAAATTAGCACAAAAAAACATTTTATTATTGTCTTAAAATATATTAACCCTTTCATGCACAGTGGTCACTACAGTGGGCAGCTTTCTAAAAGCCATGTCCTTGTGCTTCTTGTGGAGTTTTCTGTTATAAATGCACACAGACCACTGAAGTGGACACTAATGCATTATAAATACACCATCAACTACTGGCCATCAGCTGCAAATGCAACAAATAATTTTTGTTAAATCCAATATGGCCGACCGACATTGTCCGACTCTCTTGCAGGTAAAAAATATTATATCAGATAATCCCTAAAGAACAGTGCTACTGATGTATTTTTCAAATAACTTTGTATTTGGAGAAAATTACAATTGGTCACCTAAAATAAATAAAATAATTTCAAAGAAAAAATTTTTTCCTACCATTTTTATACCTTAAGAAAATAAAAACATCCTGACACAAAGGATCATAATTCATGCATGAAAGGGTTAAAATTTGAGTCAGTTATTTTTTTCCCAAAGTCGAAGATGATCAAGTTGTCATTTATAGAGAATAACGCTAGGCGTCGTCATTAAGGGAGTTCCGTATAATCACTAAAAAACAAAAACATTCGATTGTTTCAGTTTGTTTTTTTTTTAAAACTTTAATGTCTGCTCATCCCTTTTTGATAAAATCGACTTGAATATTTTATTTAAAAACAAAAAATCTATTTTACCAAAACGTAGGAACCTATAGCTCTCAGATCAAAGCGCTTCTATCATACCTTAACCTGATTGGACGGTGGGGATTCAAACTGTCCAATCACAACTGTGACGTTTCAAAAACACAGCTGCAGGTCCTTGAAGGAACATAAAGAAAGTTTGGAGAAGTTTGAGTTAAAAGGAAGAATTTCGACCATCCATCATCTGATTGGACAGTTTATTCTGTGATCGTCCAATCAGGTCTAGATCTAAAATACTACAAGTTTTTAGCCATTTTTCTACAGACAAACTTAAATATTTCAGCTTTTTTATCTGACAGCTTGATCAAATTTAAAACCTCTTGATTTCTAAACATTAATATCATAAACTTTATTTTTTTAAATAGAAAGTGTCTAAATGTGCATTTAGTTCATAATTCAATTATAAATATATCTTCATATGGATTCAAAATGCTTAAACTGAAGGAGATTAAAGGCATCTGTGAGGCAACGTCCTGCCTGCGGGTTCTGGAGGTCCGTTTCAGTCCCAACCGGTCCAATACGTTGGTACCGACTTCAAATATTCTTCAAGTAAAAGCGGACGCGAGCAGACTGATGGACGCGGCGAGCCCATCGGCGAGCAGGCACGGCGGTTTGGTCCGAGTGGTGAAGCCCTGGTGGCTTCGTTTGGGTTAAAGTCCAGAGGCTCGGCAGCACTGCGGCAGGAAGCCACACAAATCTCATCCTTATTGCATAACGAGACGCTGCTGCTCCGTCAGAAAGTCCGGTGTGAGGCTAAAACGCGACAACAGGAAATGAAACCGCCGCAGACAAACACCAACCAGTTTGGCATCGTAGATCTAAAGTTTGGTGATTCATTCACAGAAAACAATGAAATTATAAACATCGGTAAGTCGGGCAGAATCCGTCCAATTAAAATGTTCCCTTTCGTACCAGCTGATCACCTTCTCACCCAATCAGGCACTTTGATAAAGACGACCAATCAGAAGACGGCGTTCAGCCATTATAAACCGTTTCAGTGCACAGACAGGAAACCTTATTGCACCGGAGGAGTTCTGCAGGTCCGACCCGGAAACAAAGGTCCGAATCAGGAGAATTTCAGTGAAAAATCCAGAAAAGAAATAATGAATTTCAGAAAAATACAACGGTGTGTTAGGGGAACAGTGGGTAGGAAAAATAGGAGTAAATAATAAATTTCCACCAAAAAAATCCAGGAAAATCAAGAAAATTAAGATCAAAAGTACATTTAAGAGCAAATTTAAAAATGTCAATTTACTAGAAAGACTGAGAAAATTTTCTTAATTAAAAAAACAAGACATTTGGAAAAAGGGAGATTCCAAACATCAAAATTTTCCACTTTTTAAATTTTCCATTTTCAATGTTTGAATCAGAGAAAATGTGTAAAAAGTAAAATATTTTTGACTTTGGAAACTCAAAATTTAAAAACTTTAAATATAAGAAACTTAAAATTTTGAGTTTAGAAAATTTAAGTGTCAAAAAAACTGACTTGACTTTTTTCTAGATTTTTTTTGATTAGGCTCAAAATTTCTGAGCATTCTCTAGCAAATTTTTGAAATTTTTTACTCAAATTTCCAGTTTTTTTTCTTGGAAACATGGAATTTTTCTTTCATGTTTTTCCAAAGCTCTCAAAATTCCAGAGTTTTATGGTGGATATTTACTCGTCTCTCTCTGAAATGGCCGTAATACGCCGCCGCAGTAAAACACAAACAGAACTTCTGAAGCGCTAGATCTCGCGGTCGCTCACAGCTCGGCGATCAGCTCTGATCAGGTGGCGGCAGCAGCTCGGCGGTCGGATCAGAACCGGGCCTCAGGCGAAGTACATGGTCCTCAGGGTGTCGTGGTGGATCTGCACGGCCTTGGCCAGCGCCTGCGGGTCTCTGCCGTTGCTCTGCCCTGAGATGTGGCTTCCCTCGGCGCTGAGGCAGCAAACAGAAAACACCGTGAGACAGCGAACGCATCGCCACGGACCGGGAGGCTGCCGGGGAAACCGGGCTTTCCCAGGAAAAACTTTCAAAATTCTGACGCAACTGGAAACATAGAAATAAATAAAGGCTTGACAAAGTCACTAATGTGCCAAATATTACATCTAAAATTTATAAGTATATTGATCTAGTGTAACATTTTTTTATTTTGTTTATCATTTAAGATTTTCTGAGAACCCATTATGTTAATTGTTATATATGATGAATATTTATCATTTTTAAAAGAATTAATTTAACCTTATTACTATTTCATTTCCAATCTTATTGTTTTCTCAGTTTACTTATTTTTTTATTTTGTCATTTTGTGTATTTAATGTATTTTTTTCATTTTCTTATTGGTCAACATCTGGAGCTGCTATTAAATAGATTAAACATAATTAAATATTACATACATTCTGAATATGGGAGAAACAGAAACAAATGAGAAAATTAAATGCATGAAATGACAATGAGAAAAATTAATTAAGAGCCTAATGAAACATTTTTTTCTGCTAAAAAGATCAACATCCGGAGCAAATTAAACATTAAAATAAAAGACAAAATGAGTAAATATGAAATGACAAAAATAAAAAGAAACTAGCAAGTGCAAATGAAATGGAAAATTAAATAGTAATTTATACTGTTGAAAATGATAAATAATTTATGTTACAATCTACAATCAAATAAGGTGGGAAAGTTGTTTTTGGATTAAATATTTGACACACCAAGTTTATCAAGCAGATTATTTCTATTTTGTATTTCTATTCTATTTCAATTCTGTCAGGATTTGTTCTCCATAATGACTTGATTTTTGTTCTCTAAAACTAAAGATTCCTAAAAACAAAATTAAAATTTCCTTAATAAATTTGGAGGCAAAATTCTTGTTAAACCTTTGCTAGATCAACAGGAAGTATAATTGCTCCTCTGATCCAAATTAACGACAGGATTGTAGCTTCCTAGAATTAGCATGTGACTTTTAGCTGCTTCTGTTCACTGATGGCACTTTTTCACAGAGCATCATCACAGCTGGGCAGTACTTTTAAATCCCAGTGCAGGGTGCCCGGTGGTTAGGTCTCCAAGCCAAGCATTTCTCCTAAATGGAGCCATTTAGTTCATCAAATCGACCCAACGTGCAGCTGGCCGGACTCACCTGTCGTGCTCTTTGTCCACCAGGTGGTAGCGAGCGCGGAAGGCCACCAGGTGGGCGTAGTAGGCGGGCGCGGGGATGGAGACGGAGCGCGTGCAGCGGACGTAGGTGTGGCACAGCTGGTAGGTGAGCAGCTGGAACTCGTCCGCCGTGAAGCAGTTGTCGTCCCACAGGACGTGGTAGTGGGACGGGCGGCTGGTTCCCTGCAGGGGGCGACAGAGAGACGCTGAGCTGACAGACCTCAGAGCCTCAGACGCCGCTGAGGTCAAGAGGTCAAAGTTCACCTGGATGCCAGCGTGGCTGCACAGGTAGAAGTCAAACTCGTAGGGGTGAGTGATGTCCGTGTCCACGGTGGTTCCGGCTGGGATGTTCCCGCTTCGGCCGACCTGAACCGGTCAGAACATCCATCACATAAATATCTACCATCAAACATTTGTGATCATTTCAAAGAAGCAGAATTTAATTTGTTTTATGTTTAGAGGATGGATACATTTCACTAATACTTTTTGTCATTCTGCTTGAAAATTCACAAATTGTTCTTAAAGAAAAGAAACCTGGTAAAATCTGCTTTTACTGAATCTAAATTTGACTCATTTGATAAATTAGTTGGTTCTGAATGTTTTATTGTTTGTTCTGCACTGAATTTGTTTCTGGGATATTATGACTTTACTCTTGTAATTAAATGAAACATTTGCAGCTTTGTTCTAATATTCTTTCGTAAAGTAGACATGAATTCACCGTCTAAATAAACAGAAGCTGTCAAACAAGATGGCCGCCCTGAGTGCCATGACGCCATTTTGCATTACAAAAACATTGGTGACCAAATAATCCATCAAGGTTTCCCTTCAGAATTTGGATGAATCAATAAAGTCTGATCAGTTAAAGTATCGGTTGCATCTCTCACTCGCTCGTTCCGATCTGCGCAGAAGAGCCGCGTGTGATGGCGCTTCTGAACCACGATGAAGGTGATTCCTGGCTGGTACTCCTTCTCCAGGCTGATGCACGCCTCCCTGATGGCCAGCAGCTCGTAGTGCAACACCTGGACAGGTGAGACAGGCATTAATGCAAGAACATGTTCTCAACGCTCAATAAACCGGAGCTGGAAGACATTTTAAATATTCAAAATAAATAAAACATAATTTATTGCGACTGGCCTGGTTTGAACTGCCGCTTTTCGGATGAATATATAACTCAGTATTTGAACTTCTGGGGTTTACAGTGTGATGAAACAGGAAGTGAGGCGTCACCTGTCTGAACTGGCCCTCCGACACGCCGTCTCTGTAGAAGATGATCCGGGTCGGCTTGTAGCGGGTCGACTTGTAGAACTGGATCAGCAGCTCCCGCACCATGGAGGCCAGGTCCTGGATCACTTCCTGCCTGGGCCTCTGGACCCGGACCGTGGCGCAGTACCGGCTGGGGTGGGCGTCCATGCTGCCGACCACCTGCAGGGGGAGATCAGCTCCAACTCAGCGAGCTTTGAAAAACCAAAACAAGTCTGCTGGTCTGAAGCGAATCAACCAGCCGAGCAAAGATTTCATCAGATGTTGATGATCAAGGAACTAGAGACAACAAGATGGTGGAATTTGGCGCCCCTGGTAAGGCACCGAACCACCGGATGGGAAAGTCAGAACTTATTCTGCGTTTCCACTGCTTCCATCCATCTAATGCGTCATTTCAGAATGCAAAGAAAAAACAAAAAACACGCTGATGGAGGCGGTGCGTGTTCCCCTTTCATCGTGGCGTTTCATGCCTGACCTGCAGGGGGCGCCAAGGAGTTAAACGTAAACATCAGGAACCAGCAGCTCACCGCAGCGATCGACGGCTTCTTCCCGTCGCCGGCTGGAGGATGAGTGACATCCGCTCCGAGGAAGATGATTGGCTGCTGGAACACCGACGGCCTGAAGGGGTAAAGGTCAAAGTTTACCGTCCGTCAGAGAACTGTCAGAGGAATCAGCGACATGTGGGGGTCGTACCGCTGATTTGGAAGCAGGATGTTGTTGATGCCTCCCAGCTTGACGTTGATCTTCAGGCAGAGGTTGGAGAGCGTCTGGGGCGACGTCTTCACCACGTTCTTCACCTGGACGCACTGCGTGGCCATGCCCAGCAGGGTGTCTCCCACCCGCTTCACCTCCGCTGTGGGGCAGAGCCAGTGAGTCACCGCATCACTTCCTGCCGCGGGGCAGAGCTGCTGCAAGCGATGAGCTCCTTACCGTAGACGGGCGTTTTTCCGGGCAGGATGACGATGATGAGCTGCAGGCCGGCGTAGGTGTTCTTCAGGTGCCGGAACATGGGCTCCACGCTGTCGGCGCCCTGGGCGTACTTACAGAAACACGGCTGGCCCTGGATCGGCATCCCGGCGTCCTTAGAGATCTTCCTCAGCTGCTCCGTGAAGCTCCTGGGCAAACAGGGACCACACTGGGAACCGTTCATCCAGGAAGGCTCAACTCGTCTAAATACCTTCATATTTTACTCTGAAGACATTTTTATGCTAATAAATTTGCATAAAATGTATTAGCATAATAAGTAGACAATCAGTATCGTCTACTATATGAAGACAGTAGTAGTTCTGTTCGTTTTTAAAATAATTTATATGTCATGAATATTTATTCATTAAAAATTTATTCAGTTAAGATTTAAATTCATAAGAGAAATCAATTAAAAAAGAAATAATTGTTTCATTAGTAATTTATTAACACTAATATTTAGTTTTTAAAAAACTACAATGTTTCAATTTACAAAAGAATTTACTACTAATTTTAATTTTTTTTTAAGTATTTAAAAAAATATTTTTATTATCTGTACTTTAGTATGAAAAAAAACTTATGCATAAAACAGTAATCTTTATAAAATGCCTTTTCTGTATAAATTATATTAAATATTTATTCATTTTTAAAGATTTTACTCTGGTTAATTGTGTCTGAATTTAGTTGATTGATCTGTATTTAAATAAATGTATCCATTTACATTAAAGAGTAAATATTTATGAAAATGTATTTTAACAACAAAAACAATTCTAATAAATATTAAACATATACATGAGAAATGACTTAAAATTTTAATAAATTAAGAATTTCCTCTTAATTTTAGAATATTGTTCAGCGTTTCCATCGTTGCTTCAGACGATGCAAAGCTCAGAATCTGAATATGTTTGAGTGTTTTATGGACGCCGTTCTGATCTCACTTGAGGATTTCCTCTCTGCACTGCCGCTGGGTGGCGAAGCAGGCGATGGCCCACATCTTGATCTCCACTCCGGTGTGGAACTGCTTCCCCCTCATGTCCCACACGCCGTGGCTGGGCGTGGCCACCGTGCGGTTCTGCAGAGACAGCATGCGTCGGTGCCGACAGCCGCTCACGCGCAGGCGGCCGCGCTGTGAGCTAACTGAGGCTCGTTATCAGCAGTGACTGGACGAGGAGCGTCAACGAGTAAATCAAGCTGCTTTTCACACAGAGCCAACAGAAATGCAGCGTAACAGCAAAGCTAACAGACGGAAAGAGGAGCTGCAGACAAACAGGATTTCTCCACAGAAAACATGTTTTTAACTTGGATTTTTTATGGCTTTAAACTCGTTTTAAGACTCAAAATGTGGAGAAGTTTAGATGATGAGACACAAAACGCAACGATTATTAACCATGATGTCATCGTGGTTGTCACAGAAAATGTAATTTTATATGCAAACTTATATAAATGTGTTTGGTATCAAATCTTATCCTAGCCATGAAAAATATAAAGATTTTTCTTTTTTTGATGAATATTTTTCAAAATGGCCACCATGATTGTTATGAGAAAATATGATTGCATTAAAATCAGCAGCAGTTATTAACAAAAGCTTACCAAAAACAGAGTTGGGTTCACCAACTGCTAATTCACTCAACAACAATCTTAACTTAACACATGAAAACTCTGAACATAAATTCCCCTTTGGGGCCAGAAGGTACGTTTGAATTTGAACTGAATTTTTCTGCTTTCGACTGCAGGTTATTCGAAATAAAGACTGGATTTAGTGAAAGTTTCTTTTCCAACAGTTTGAGCTGTTCTCATGCAGCATCTGTGGAGAAATCCGGGTAAACCTCTGAGCCTAAGACGGAGATTGAAAAAGGAAGGTACCATAAGGGGTTCAGAGCTCACCCTGCCGCCATACTGCAGCATGGGGGCCGGCAGGACGCGCCCCGTCACCTGAGCCATCTCATCGCGCACGCGGAACTGGAACTCCTGGACGAACGGGTCGGACTCGTAGTTGGCGCTCCTGACCTGTAGGGGGCAGAGCAGTTTCTGGTGAACCCGAACCGGGTTCTGCCGGGTCAAACCAAGGGTTCTGGTCTCACCAGGCGGCTGATCTCCTCCTGCCGGTCCGGAGCCGAGCGGGCCGTGGCTTTGATCATGGTGGACGTCTGGTTGTCCGTCAGCTTCTTAATGCAGCGCTGACCGGGAACGATGTTACACACCTACACACACACACACGCACACACACACACACACACACACACACACACACACACACACACACAC
>VMRN01000828.1:0-16307 GCA_010277015.1 Poeciliopsis turrubarensis | reverse complement strand
CCGGACCTTTCCACGGCTTCAAGCACTGCCAGCAGAACTGGACCTCTCCGTTCTTATCTGCTGTGCAAACCAAGCACTGAACGCAGAGGTTAGTCAGGTCCTCTCTCTCGATGTAGGAGCTGCAGCCAGGACACTGTTGGACAGAAAAGAGTAGAAAACAAAACAAAAGGAAAGAAGTTACTGCGCTGCAGAACATTGTTTCATGAATTCACCTTGAGTTAGCGTGACGCTTACTGTTTTGAAGTCACAGTACTCTGTCGCAGCCAGTCGGGCGATGTTCTCTTCAAAATGCTGCATTTCTGCAGCGGTCAGGACGGCCAGGCGGCGGACCTCTTGATACGACCACAGAGCGTCACACTTGTGCAGGGTGCCGTCCTTCAGAGCTGGACACTTAAATTTATACTGGCCCTGAAATTTAGAAATATTTAGAGAACAACATCATTAACTTGGGTTATATTCTTGCTATCAAGCATAATTTACATTCACTCCGCAAAGCACCTCATCCTGAAAGATGAATCTGATGAGTGAAAAGTTCACAGTCTCTGATTTTTCAATATGACACAAGTTTATAAATTAGTTTTGTGTTGTACTCAGTGGCATTTGATGAATTTTACTGGAAATCTACTTAAATCTACAACTCAGGATAAAAGATATTTTAATGCTGGTTGTCAAGAACATGCAAAGCATTCCTGTCCTCAGGAGAACATAGAAAATGATGTGAGCTCTTTGGTCTCCCACAGATTCAATTTAGGTCTCTGGCTAGTTAAGTGCAAAACACGTTACAGTGAGAAACATATTAAAGTTAAAAAGGTTATTATTATTATGGATTATGACTGAACTGGATTTGAACTGTGGGCGTCACAGTTCTGCTGCTGTTTGTTTTTATTGTTTAAAATCTTCGTCCTGTTTTGTTTGTCACCAACATTAAACCACAAACTAAATTTGATCATTAATATGAAGGTTGAGAAGAGAATTAGATTGAAGTAAAGTAATATGCAGCACTGCATTAAAACTGCTGGATAATTTCAGTGGACATTGTAGTTGCTATGAATGTTTCTTAGCTTTACGGCATTAAATATGAGCCCCTACTCCATCTTGTATTGGCTACATTGTAATCAACGGTGGATCATATTAACTGATTATTGTTAAAGGAAATGCCTAATTAAAAATATCATGTTGACAGTAAACCATACTGTAAAATGGTCCAGTTGTCGAATTGGACTTTATGCTGGATCTGTGCACAGAGTCTTCTCTCCAAATGCGCTGATGAGAAAACAAAAGCAAACTTTTAACTGTTGGAAAGCACCTGATCCAGCAGGCTGCGACACCACCCAGTGAGGGACTGCGGGGTGACGGCGTGACCGCAGGACATTTCCGCCCGGAGGCACAGATCTCCCTCATCCGGGGCTAGAAGAGAACAGACTCAAATCAAAACAATAATAATAATAAACATGTCATCTTGTGTTTTTAGCTGTCACGACGGCACATGTCCTCATGCACCCATTGTAGGTGTCTTACAGTCTCCAAAACCAAAACGCTCCACTTCAACACAGAATCAGTTTGCAGGTTCTTACGCATCGGGTCCAGAGCATCTGGTCTGTTGACGAACTTCAGCGTCGTGTCTCTTCGGTCGTATCTTTTCTCTTCGTGGCCCTGAGTGGTCATTTCGTGTCCGAACCAACTTCTGTCCGTCTGCAGGCAAAACGTGCGTTAATGGAGCTGCTGCTGCTGCTGCCTCTGCTGCGTCACTCTCAGAGCCAACAGCTGCTGTTACTTTCAGTTTCTTCGTCTTTTTTCTTTGTGCGTTTAATTTGGCGCTGATGAAGACGAACCAATGACGATGAAGAAGAAGAACACACAAGAAAGTTAAAGCCTCATCTGGGCGGATTTCATTTTATATTCACTGGTCACTTTTAACATGGCTGAGTTTAATTCACTGTCTGCACTGATTTTAGGTTAAAGTGACCCTTCAGATAACTGAACTGCTGCCTCTGCTGCTTTTCTCTCTAGCATAGTCAAAATAGTAATACATACAAATTACTATGCAGTTTTTGTATAGTAAACTGCTATACAGTTCACTGCATAGCAGTAAATTCAATGGTGACTCACTGAATTCACTTTCAATGAGTCACCATTGAAAGTAAATTTCATGGTGATTCATGTTTTCCCTATTGGCTTATCAGTGCTGTAGTGGTTGCTTCTCAACATGGTTTGAGAATCAACCATGTGAAGAGTTTGCAAATAACCACACAGCCGCATCACGTGATCTCTGCTGGAAAACAAGGCGATTTCCTGCAATTATAAAATCTTCGATGTGTAATACATCGCAATACATCGTGCACGTACAGCAATTAGTATATGAGTATAAAATTTCCTGTAGCTTCTTTGGTTGCCACTGCTCAAATGTGCGTATTTTATTTATTCAATTGTTATAATGATCTAAATATAGGAGATCAAAACGCAGCACTGTGCTGTATGTGCTTCTCAAAATGCACCATCTAAAAATAGCCTGTTGATGCCAGCTCGTCATGTGAGAGACGAATAATAATAACAGCAAGAGCTCTGCTTTGTGTGAAACAGAAAATAGAAAGTAAAGACTCCTCTGACGTCAGATCCTGTTGCTGTTCGCCCGCATTTCTGTCAGCTGTTGGGACGGAGCTCGAGCGCCAGAAAGGAGCGCAGCGCAGATTGCGGGAAGATGGGGAAAATCTACCAGGTCGTGGTTCACGGGCTGAGAGGAGAGAAGCTGATGATCGACCTCTGCAACACCGAGGAGCAGATGCAGAGCATGACGGTGGGGCAGCTGAAGGGAAAGATCGCAGAGAAACTTCCTCAGACAGCAGGTAAATGAGGAGAAGCCCTGAAGGCAACAGGGCTTTCAGGCCAGTTCACATGACTGGTGAACTGTTCAATATGTCTGGTGCATTTTCTCTACTCTGTCTGTCAGCCAGCAGGACGTAAAGCTACTTCTTTCCAGCTTTATTAGCTTTATTGGTCGACAGGTTTTGGGTTAAGTGGCCATGGAAACAGATTAATGCTCGTTTTTGTAGAATAAAGCAGGTTGAATATTTTACCTAGTTCAGAGGCACCTGACTCTTCAACAACAAACATGTTTTTCGAGACCAAACTTTGCTTGCAATCAAAATTGAAAGTAAATTTCATGGTGACTCATGTTTTCCCTGTTGGCTTATCAGTGCTGTAGTGGTTAAGCTCAGTATTAACTCTATTATTAATTCTTAGGTTTCTGGTTTGTTTCAGGTAAATAAATCAAATAAATTAGCCAAATGATGTGTTTAAGGTGCATTAGCAACTCGATACTTTTGAGAATGAAGATCCAGATTAATTATGGTTAAATATTAAACTTTTAGGGTCCAGATAAGTGTAAATACAAAGGTTTAAAGAACTTGCTATCTGATCTTCTTTACGACCTTGTAAATTAGCTTCTGATTTGAGTTTGGAAATAATTTTGTTTCCTCTGTATATTTTTTTTACTTTCACTTCTTACCATTGTTCACACAAACAACTCTCCAAAAAATGTAGGGATTCGTCTGGATTGCAGAATATGTAATATTTGTAAAAATCTATTTTATATCTGTTTTCTTGTTTGTGTTTCTGCAGGAGAGGAGAACCTGCGGCTGATCTTCACGGACAAGCACCTGGAAGGAGACGCCACGCTGCTGTCGGAGTACGGGATCCAGCACATGTCCGTGGTCCAGCTGGTGCTGAAGGTTCCTGGAGGACAGATGGCGTAACTGGGACCATTTGGATCTTCTTCTTTTACTGCCGTTGCTGCTGCCGCCGCCTGCAGGGGATCCTGTTCACTCCTGACTCTTGTTTACAAATATGAAAGCCATAATCATTGACAAAAACACACACAAAAAAAAGAAAAAGAAAAATTACTGAAAATGTTTTTGTGTATTCACTTGTAGTATCGTTCAGATGTTCAAATGTTTTCAACTGTTGCATTAAATAAACACATTTTGATATCGCTTTGCTTGTGCTTATAATGGGACTCTATACCAAACATAAGCATAGCTCAGGAAGTATTTATTTCAAGAAAACAAACTTGAGCAAGAGGATCAAAATTTAGCTTTCAGTTTTATGCTACAACATTCTGACGTTCACCGTTGAATCCAAATCCCATCAGGTGCTTTTTGAGCTCCAGCAATCTGTTGAAATAGTTCAGCAAACCGGTAAGTGTTTTAGTGATTTTGAGTCAGTGTTCAGAGGTTAAAAAAAAAACACACACACACAAAAAAACTAATGTTGTACACCACAGATTTTCTTTGGGAAAGTTGCATGTTTGAGAGATTGAGCTTAGTTTATAGATGCATATAACTAAAATAAAATTACATTTTGTATCTCTGTAGGTGCAACAAAGTATTGTACCACTGAGATTCATCAGAAAGTTTGACCTATGACCCATATTGTATTCTAACATTATTAGATCAAATCGTTGTGATATCATCAAAGCTTTCATCAAAAACCTATGCACCGCACATCCTCCAGAAAAGTGCAGGAAGTCACACTCGTTTCAATATTATGTCCATCAATTGAGAGTCATTTCTAACGGACTTTGAATAAACTTGTTTAAACTTGAGTTTCAACCAATTTTGTGTTTTGTGCCTGGACAGCAGTTATGTTAATATCCTGGTGTTTGGAGGTCAGTTTTCTGATTTCTAAAAATGCTAAAGCGGCTCAACTTACAGCACCTTAACAGCACAACCCTCATACTTCCAGCCACATTCATAAAACAAATGCACAGACAGACAGTATCTAACTCAAAGGGGCAAAAGTTGATGTTATAAACAAAATGCCGCCATATTCCACTCAATATTATATCTTAAGCTAAAATAAAACGTATGTTTTGCTGTCATTTCCACGTCTTTCAGTTCTTCCAAATGTTCATTTCAATCTGTGTGTCAGAGTTTTCACATGACATCAAAAAGTCTCGATTATTTCTCTTCTTCTTTTTGATGATTTTTACAAGGCAACATGTCCGACTGTCCGTGAATGCAACATCGTTTCAGGCGAAATCAGAAGAGAAACAGAAAGTATCAAGAGAGCTTTAATTACACATTAACGTGTAAGAAATGTCGGACAGCGTCTGAGAGAAGTTGGGGTTTTTGTATCCAGTGGATGTCAAATAAAGTGTAAAGGGTAAGTTTGTTGTTTCTTTTGTGTTTGAGTTTTTTTCTGCCCCCAAATTGGAAATACATTTGACTCCTCGACTTTGTTGCAGCCTCCACAGCCGATGGGTTGAACACCAGCGGGAAGGAAAAAATGAGTCCCTTGTGGAAAAAACCTGCAGGTAAAACCTGTATAATATCCTCAGTAACTATGACAAGAGAAGTAGCCCAGCTTAGTGTTATAAACAAACAAGAGTGGAGTTACTTCACAAATACATTACTCAGATAGAAGTAAAATATCAGCAAAAAATGCCCAAATAAAATTGGACCAATATTTACTAAATGTGCAAGGAGATTTTAAGTACTAAGTATTTGAATGCGATGCCCAATTTATTCGTTTGCAATGATCGAATTAAGCATTAAGCAAAAACATGCTGTGCAATATGTGGTATTTTCGAAAACAAATTTCTTAAATGACAAAAACAAGGCATCTTTACAAAATACTAAGGCAAAAGAAGCACAAATGTCTCTCTTTCCCACAAAGTAAAGCATATTAACCAATTCATTAGTACAGACTACATGCAGTGGTGAGTTTTTCTGTTTAAATTACCTTCCAAAAATTTGGATGCACAGGAGTGGATAGAGCAACCAGAAAACTATGTTTTCATAGTTTATTCTCTGCACAGTGTTGTGTATGTAGGCAAAGAGTTAAATTTTCCCAGACTCCTCTGATCACCTGGGATTTCCGTCCACGTATCCTAGAGATGTTTTATTTAAAAGAAACGTACTCAGTATAGACTCACTGTCTTATATAACAGAACTCTCTGACGTTTCATTTGCATTTGCGGTCTCCAGAAGTTAAGTACCACGGTTTGGTCAACTGTGGGGCAACATGCTACCTGAACAGTGTGCTGCAGGTTCTGTTCATGACCGAAGAATTCAGAGAAGCTGTGATCAGGTTTGTTTTTAGAATTTGTGCGTTCACGGTATGTGAAGGGAATATTTTGAAGTCGACATTGGACATTAATTTGTCATTTTGTTTATATTTGATTGACCAGTCCCAGGAAGGAGCACATCGACCATCACCTTAAACGATTGTTTAAAGAATTGTTGCAAAGGAGAGCAAATCCGTGGTATATATTGGACGCTCTAGAAGTCAACAATGGTATGACATTGAACAGGAAGATCCCGTTTTACTTTTCATTGTAAAACAATATGTGTCCTAACTGTAGTGATAATTATTTTGTCTTCAAATCATATCATAATGCATGATCATAAATTTAAAATACAACATTGCATCATAATTCATCATGGCTTATTTTACTGAAGTCATTTAATGCAATTTTGAATGTCTTGACTTCTTCCAGTTTATGAACAGCAAGACGCAGCAGAATACTTTGAAAGGATCTTAAGGAAGACCAGTGAAGATGCAGCACAGGTACATTTACCAGTTGCAAATACTGGATAGAAGGCATAAATTCATATGCATGTTTATAAATGCATGGAAATATGATTTGTTTGTGTGTTTAAGGTCTTTCATGGACGGCTGAGCCACAGGACAACTTGTTTAAAATGTCAGACAGTGACTGACAGTGACGGTCCGTTCTGGCATCTTCCTCTTGAACTGGAAGATTCACCTGGTGGAAACTACAGCGTGGTGAGAATCTGACAAGTTAATATTTTACTGTTGCAAAGGGTTAAAGTTCAAATAAACTGACACTTTTTCCACAACAGAACAACATAAAATGGTTAATGCTTAATGCTTGCAAACCACACTGGTCATAAAAAAGTCAAGGAACTGATTGCTGACAGTAAACATCTAAAATTTAACTGCAAAGAAAGTGTGTCTGCAGTAATGTGCTGCCATGTTTCCTCATCACAAGATTTATTATTAAACTCGTTATCACAAGGTGTTCAAGGTGTTACTTTTAAACTTCCGTACTACCTGAAGTACTGAACATGTAAATCCACCACTTTACCATCCAAATGCTGGAAATACATGGAGCTTTACAACATTTGATTCTAAAATGCCTATTTTAGAATAAGCAATCATTTTCCCTATTCAGCTCACAGAGAAGTTTGGCCTTTAAAAACCGTTCTGTCTTATGGAACTTTTTTAACATTTTGTGATTTTGTCTAAGAGTCCAATAAACGGTTCATAAACCTCATGATTTTCATAGTTTTGCATATATAAAGCATGAAATATTTTCTGATTATTCTTTGCAAAAAATCTCAAACTCAGTCAGTTTGGATGGATAGCAAACATGAATTTAAACGTCCTTTTCCAGACTTTCAGCTGAATCTGCTCTACCTTTAACTAAAAGTCACCGGATTTTTATGATTGTGAAAATACAATTAAAACAAACAAACACAAAAATACTGTGTTGAATCTGAAAATTTCAGGACTTGTATCAATGGGAATCTTCCCCCTAAAAAGTGAGAAAAAGTGTCCTGCAGTTTCAACCACTTGTTCTGCAGGCAAAACTTGTGTTATTGTTAAAGTGTTGATGCAGGCTGAACTAAATCATTCTTAAGGTCACTAATGGCCTGCTGGATCCATTTTGGACCATAAACCTCTCCATGCGACTCCAGCTGAATGTTGTCTGGCTGGAAGTTAGACCTCCTTCGAAAAACCCGGGGGTCTTGGAGCCTCTCATTGTTTTTCTTCTTCATGGATCCAGATTTGGCTCCATCCATTGTTTTAGTTTTAGAGTGCGTGACAGATTCTCCCACCTGGGCTGTGAATCTCTGCAGCTCCCCCAGAGTTACTGATTAATGCTCCAATTGCCCGGCCTAGTTTAAGTAACCGTTCGTCACTTGTTAGATTTACAGTTGTGTCATACTTACAGCTCTCTCCACACCCTTTGGGAAACCTGGCCTTCATGATGGTATTCAACAAACTTCTGTGTCTATTGAAACCTGAACAAAGACACTAAAAGTTTTGACTGGCCACATGGGAGCCAGTGAAAACAAGCTAAAATAGGAGCAATACGATCTCTTTAATTTTCATCAAAATTACAGTGTTATTGGTTATTATAAATATACTAGAAATGCTAGTGTGAACATCTAACTTGGTTAAGTCAGTCAAAAGTCTTGCAGTTGTTAAGTGCTTCTTCTTGAAAGCTTTTTTCCCCTGTAGACATAATACAGTTTCATCTTCTTAGGAGAACGGCATCAATATGTTTTTCACACCAACGATATTCGAAGGCGATAACCAGGTGTACTGTGAAATCTGTGACGCTAAAGTCGATGCTGCCAGAGTGAGTGAATAGTCGAAAGTTTCAGATTTTTTCGAGACATTTTGAAACACAGCAATATTTTAGCAATATTTTTTAACAACTAGGTATATTTGATTTGTTTCTCAGAAATATGTAATAACTGATCATCCAGATGTTTTGCTTCTGATGCTGAAGAGGTTTGACTTCAGCTATCAATACATGTCTTACATCAAAATCCACTGTAATGCTGATGTTCCTCACACCATTAGGATACCAGAGGTAAACAAAATCTTCTATATATTTCTTATTTAGAACTAGTCATATTGCAGAATTGCTGTTTTGTTCGTTTTATTCCTGATTCTGACTGATATTCTTACCTGTTGATCAGAATCAGACGTATGAGCTTTATGCAGTTGTGGAGCATTCTGGTGATTTAAGAGGAGGACATTATCAGGCTGTAATTAAGGATGAAGGAGACGAATGGTTCATCTTTAATGACAGCTCAGTCTCACAGGTAAAACTAAATTAAAGCTTTTTTCACCATCCAAAGACTTTGCTCAACAGTCGCGTTGTAAAAGAATGCATTGCAGGACAAAATCAATTAATCATGTGACGTCTTTGCTTTTTCCTTCAGCTTAGAGAAAGTCCTTTTCCTGACAATGTGGGCACTAAACAGTAAGTGTTAAAGAGAGATGATTTTTATTATACTGCACAAAAGATCAAATCACAAATTCATCACCTTTTCATTCACCTGGTATTGCAAACCCCTTCACCTAAAGTGAATTAAAGGATCGTCTGAGATCAATTTGGACTTCAACTCCATCATTTAACACGAGCATTTTTCACCAACAAATCATCTGCATTTTTCTGAAAAGCCTTAAATACTGTCAGTTACTTGGTGTATGTAGTTTCAGATGTGCTTGGTTTATTGTTTACAGATGCAATAAGACCTAATAGAGGATTAGAGTTAAAGTTCACTGTCAGTGCACTGCGGTTGAACAAACATAGACATCGTTTCTCCAGTAAAGTCTTGCAATCAGCATGAGCTTTATAAGTTTATCTGTTTCTTCCTGTTATTTTTCATGGATTGTGTGGTAGACACAGGACCAAACTGCAGATAAGAGCTCGGTAGCAGCACAGGGAGTTGAAGTTTTTGCTTCTGGCTTTATATGTGTATGTTAATTCACATTTGTTTATTATCTCTTCATTTCTCTTCTAGATCCTGCAGTGCTTACCTTCTATTTTACAGGAGGAAAGGTGAGAATTACCTGCTGCATTTTCAGATAATATGTTGTCCTGTGTTATCCGTAATTACTGAACTTTAATCAAACTTATTCTACTATCTAATTGATTATGATGCTGTAGGTACTAAAGAAATGATGCGGAGCTCCAATCCAGACCCCCAGTGTGTTAATGCAGAGAGTAACGTCCATGCTGGACCAAATGATTGCCAAGCATCTCATGATAATACAGCTCAAGATGTTCATTTCTTAAAAAACAACATCAGTAATAACAGTGAGGACATCAAAGTATCTTTAACATATGAGCAGGAGGGTGATGGGAATATTTTCTCCATTGAGCGTGAAGCCAGGGATAAAATAGTGGACCAAACTGTGTCTAAAGAAAACCAACCAGACACTCAAAGTTTTAGACTTGGTCAAAGCAAAAACCCTGCTATGCATGAACCTAATATACCTCATGACATGACTGATTTACAGAGACCAGCTGAAGAAAAGGCTGATGAGAATAAACAGATATATGAGAGAGAAAACAGTCAAGCTCAGGACAAAACCACAACGCATGGCAGCACGACCGAGCAGGTAAAACCTGTTCTCCCTGCTGATGATCAGACTCAAGTCAGTGATCACAAAAAGCCAAAAACAAATGCCGCTGAAGATACACAAGCTAACTTTAATTCTGATTTTAAACCTGAAAATGATTACCAAAGTGAGATCAGACATGAGAATGGACAGAAAGGAGAGACAGAGAAATGTTTGAATAACAGATCTGGGATTGTTCCACAAAGCAAACACAAATGTAAGCAGAACAGTCAAAGGATTGGTGGGGAAAATGAAGCACAAAAAATTACTGAGACTCACCAAAACTCAGATGAAAGGAATAGAAATACGACTTTTAAAGAAGAGGGAGAAGGACAAGCTGGTTCTGCTGAAGCTAGTTGTTTTCTGGATAGCAGAAGAGCTGATGGAAGTAAAGAAAGCAAACCAAAACATGATCATATAGATCCCCACATGAGCTACAAAGGCCAAAAAGACCATTATGAAAATGTCACGACTGACAAGAATAATGGTGTCAACCAGAGCAAGTTGGACGAGAAACAAGAATCAATGAGAAATCAGTCAATGAGAAATCTATTGGATCTGAAGAAGGAAAACACTGAACCAGAAGCCAAAGGCGAGCAGAAAGATTATGGTTTGAAGACCCAGACCAAAAGTCAGGGAAAAGAAGAATATATTGAGGATTTTCACAGGGAATCTGGATCAGGAAAAAAAGAGGGTCTGAAAGAGAAACAAGCAGCAGGCAGGGAGGAAAAAGCAAGGCAGGGAAAGTCTCAAGCAAATCCGAAAAAAGAAGTAAAAAATTCTGCAGATAGACTTCTTGAGTATAAAGTAATCGAAGAAGTAAGTGGTAGCAGTATTGGTAATGAAATTAAGACAACAACAATCTCACAGGGTCGCATTAAACGGAAGGAAGGACATAATATAGAGCAGCACATAACTGAAGAACAAAGACCCCTGACTTTGGATGAACAAAAACACACAACCAGGGCAAACAGAAGGCAGCATAAAAATCCTAGGAAAACAAAACATTCAAAGCATTCCTCACTGAAAGAAATCCCCAATACATGGCTTGACGGTGCCATGACAGATGATTCTTTGAAAAGAAGAAGGTTTCCTAAAATCAAGTGGCCGGTTTTACAGCGTAAAATGAATCAACACAAACAGAAGAAGAAGAAAAAAAGATCAGCTATGTTTTGTTTACCCATTTCGACCAACAAAATTGCAAATTATGAGTCGGAATCAGAATGAAAAGGTTATGGGGTTCAGCTTACTGGGAGCCACGTTGGGGGTGTAAGCATAAAAAAACAAAACCTGGACTGAGATTTTGTTTCAGATGTTTGTTGTAAATACAGCCCTCTGGTTTGATCATTCTTGTTTTATTGTCTCTGCTCAATAACAGCTCAATATGATGTGGACCAGTAGGATAAATTGTTCTGTGATTTCCTGTGAAATGATACAATAAAAGCTGTTTTCATTGTTCAATAGGCTAACTTCACTAAAAAGCTTGTTTATTCCCTCGGCTTATAATTGATAGAAAATCACTTTATCATACGAAGGCAACAAAAAGTAATATTTGTTTTCATTGTTATTCACACTCACACAATGGAATCTCCTGTTGGATTTCACAGCAAATAAAGTTTTCAATGAGTGCACTGAAGAAAAAAAGCAACTTTATTTCATTAAGAGATATTAAGAGATATTAGGAGAGGCACTGGAAACAATGCAGTCAAATTAATTAGCTAAACTACTGCATGTTGAACAAGCAACATTTTGACATTTTATAACTTCGATTCTGAGGCATTTGGGTAGCATTTCTATTTAAAGGGGTTCAGTTTTACATGTATTATTCAAAGACAGACTCTGATGTGATGATGGCATCTGTTTTGGATTTCCCATCTGGTTGGTTTCTGTAAATATTTATTTTCAATAGAATGAATTTAAAATAAATGCATCAGTTTGATTGGCCCGCCGGAAATAGCTGTGGGATTTACTATGATATCCCAGCAGAGTGTGTTTATATCAGTATATGCATTTCATGCTCAAGGTCAGTTTAAGCTCCACTTTTTCTTGATGCTTTACCATCAGGCACTGGATCTTTTTCTTCTTCTCTTTGTTGTTGACTGGTGTCATGGTGACAGCACAAGCAGCACTACAGGTGTTTGCATGGTGGGATTAACTTCTGCCTGGTGGTTGATAAAAATAGCTGGGTGTGCAACATTTGTGATCATCTTAACCTCGGTGAAGAATACATATGAAGACATTTAAAGGAAGAATTTAATTGAAGAAAAATATAAACAGATGCATTGAACAAAATCCTGATGTGTTGCTATTTGCTTTTTTTTCCTATTGCTTGATCGATGTGCTCTTGGAAGTTTGTTTCTTTTTGCATGAGTGACACATTATGTATATTAAGGGCAGCTTACACTGTTGTACAGAAAAGTAAGGATTTTATAGCTGCATTAGGGATATTTTTGTGTTTATTATTAGATAGTAATTCATCGTGTGATCAAATGCCGTGAATTGCAAAAAGTAAAGGTTTGCACTGATTTTAAGTTTTAATTTGATTTTTTGTTTTGTTTTCTGATTTCCTGTAATAAACGTGAATTATCACCCAAATACGTTCGCGATACGTTTCTATTTCATTGTCTGCTAGAATTGCTTTCCGAGTCGTTTTCCACTAGGTTTGTCCAAACAGCAATTTATGTATTGATCTGTGGTTTTATCATTTTAGACTGGGTCTAGTTATTCATTTGAACACATTAGATCTCTGAGTTTACCTTAGTATCCATTTCAAATAATGTGTTGGAAGCATGCAGCACACAGAAGCTAAAGAACATGGAAAAGTTTATTTAAAAAGATGTACTACAAGAAGAGCGTATTTACAGTACTTATATATTTTAAAACTGCATCTATAAATATCCTGAATCACCCACAGAATATTCTGACCTCCAGATCCAGGTCCAGTGTAATAAATCTCACACTATTAAGGTCAGCAGAATAATAAGCTATTTGTTAATATAGCAGCTGTTATTTGTCTGCTTTGCACTGAAGCACTTTTTTTTCCCCGAAAGTCAGGAAAAAAATTCTGATTTGCAGGGATGTGGAAACAATAATGGAAATCAGGAGATCGGACAAAGAATTAGATCATTCTAAAACCACTGTTTTAATGAATGACATTATGAACGAGTACATAACTAGTTTGCTTTTGGTCCCTCTGATATTCTGTTCCATGAATGTGCGCCTCCACTCGACGCCACCTTTTTGCTAAACTGTGTTCTGCACCTCAGTATGTTTCAGTCTCCTCTGGTTTGTGCTCTGGTTTTTATTTTATTATTCCTTTTATGAATTGAATCGTCTAATGGTGGCAGGGCAGGCCCATTCAAAACTTTAAAATAAGTCAGTCATCATAATATATTCGATAAGAATCGAGGTATAAAATATTATGCTAATGATTTTACAGTAATGAAAATGAAATGGTTTCTTGTCAAAGGTTTTTAATGTCCTTTGGAAGAGAGACATAATGAGATTTTTTTGTTACTTGCAGTTGTATGTGTCCAGGATGTATATTAGTATGTTACATGAGGAAAAAAAAATCATTGCTTGTATTTAATTCTAGTTGAGTGTATGGCGAGAAAAAAATTTTCAAAAGGTGGAAGTTTGCGAAACTGAATTTTATGACATTTGACATTTGCTTAACATGATTTTTAAAAGCCAGATCTGAGTCAAAAATATTCCAAGATATTACAATTTTTCAACAAACAAAAGCTCGACGTGTGTTGCTTTTGTTGTAAAACTTACAGAGCTTTCAGGTTTGTTTTTGTCCATTCTTAGGTCATGTGTCCTGGCCTAAGGTCACATGACTACATGAAACTGCTAAATAAGCAACACACCTATTCCCAGTGTCACGTAGAAGAAATTCCCTCTGACAATTCCAATTTTTTAATTTCAGTTTTTCACTCTTCAAACAGGCGGTGCATGTTTGAAGAGTGATACAATGCACAAAATGCTTTTTGGCTGCTGGTATCTGTTGCTCTTCCGATAAATGTGGGCTTGTTACCTTGGAATATGAATGCACTTTACACCCTGAGATAAACTAGGTGGAGCTACGTATCATGGCCCACAAAGCAAGCAGAAACACATCGAAGGTTGGGGAGTTAGGTAGTTTCCAGCACTCATCGTGTGGTGCCAAATCAGGACAACTGCAATGAGGAAATACATTACAGGAAATAAAAAGAGATTCTAACTCCGTTTGTGCCATTGTCTTGTCTGGAAGGAAAAGTTGCCTTTCAGTATTTACCGCTGAGCTTAAAAGAAATCCAGCTGCACAGGACTTCTGGGCAATATTCTTTAAAAGTCTCAAGCTGGTGATTTAAATGTAAAACCAGTTTAAAAAAGCAACTGAAACCATCATCTGCCTTTGTTTTGCCAGTGCTTTCCCTGGTTTAGTAAACTTGTTTAACTGCATACAAAGCAGTAAAGAGGTTTTATTCCCTTTAATCCACATTTGGCTGTATGATGCTAGGACAGAAGTTGGACAGTTTTAACCAAAACAAATTGGTTAAATGGTCTGGTCTGGTCTGGTCACCTTTGTAAGGAGAAAATAAATATTTGAAAATATTTCTCTTGACACAATAAAACAAAATCCATTTTGGAAGAGGCAGAAAAGCTGCAAGGTTGAGCCTGGAAATTCCCAACACATTGCTTTCACTTTGCTTTTTTTTATGTTGATAAGACAGCCCACTTTTTGAGAACATTCAAAAAGGCTGAGCATTCAGGTAGGTCACAACAAACGAAGCATCGAGCAGCAGCTGAGGCAAAGCCAACATGTGCAGATCAGACCAGATCGTCCTTTGCTCCAACAACGGAGAGGTCAGCTATCTGAACACTAAAGGTCCTCTGGGGAGGATGACCGTTCTCGAGCTGAAGAAACAAGCGATGAAGACTTTCCCTAAATCAGGTAAATATTGATTTACTTATTAGTACTGGAAACGAATAAGACTTGCAACATGTTGTTATAGAGCGACTGAGATGCAAAACACAATTTACATGAGATGTGTAAGAAATTCCTGATTACTAATTTTTAACATTTACACACAATATTTATATTTTTATGTGCAAAAATGCAGTGAAACTTTAAGCGTATCCAACATTAGATTCCCCGATCAACAAATTGAGTTTTCATTTACATTTCTGCAGCATCCACATTGGGGGAAATCCGGCTGATTGTGGAGGACAAACCTCTGGACAATGATTCAGCTTCCCTGTCCGACTACAACATCAAGTCCAACAGCAAAGTGCAGATGGTGAAGAAAGTGAGCGGAGGCTGAGAGTCAGAGGACAGAGACACCTGCAGACGGGAGAGGACGGCGATGCAGGACAAGGAAGAGGACAGCGGGGAAATTCAGGACTATTTATAGCACATCAAAGATCCCGTCAACATTCACTTTATGACTCATGTTTCTGATTTCTCTTCGGAGAAATGCTTCATTTCCCAGAAGCATCAAATCAGTCTTTTGATGCATCTAATACAATAAATCTAAATGGCTAATTACACTTTCCCTACCAACTAAAATCAGCTCCTTGTAAAGTTGTTTGTATGTTTATGACTGTAATATTGAGTTGTATAAAATTATATTGTAAATAAGGCGAAACAAAATCTACATCATTGTTTTATCATTAAACCGATAATCAGTTTGATGACCTGAGCAAACCATAAACATGTGATGTATCTGTTCCCACACAGGTGAAAGCTCATGTTTTATTGTAGCGTTTCTTTCATAAATAAATCTGTTACTGAGCTTCAGATCAGCAATAACTAAAGCTTAGTAACAGAAGAAGTCATGAATAAGAAAAGATCTAATAAAAAGTTTCTATATTTTCCTTATTTTACTGTATTTATTCAGCTAATTTACTTACTTAACTGTTTTAACAAACATATTGCTTATTATGTTTTTTATTTATTTATTTACCTAGTCTATTTTATTTGTACAATAATTTGGCTACATTCATAACTGTAATTTGAATTTATTTTATCATTCATTTAATGTCTCTCAACAGAATGTTTTCAGCAAAATGAAGGACAAAACTAAAAATATTGACTGAAACGTTGCAGGTATTCTGTGACAAAAACATATTTAGAATAGAATAGAATAGAATTTCTA
>VMRN01000827.1:0-16364 GCA_010277015.1 Poeciliopsis turrubarensis | reverse complement strand
AAGTCCAGCAGGAAAGGCAATATTCCGTTGGAGCTAAGTCAGTTGAAAATTTAGAACTTCAGGATTCTCCATGTACATCTGGATCAGAGTCAGAAGCTATTTCCCAATTGGACAAACATTGGTCAAGCAGACAAAGAAGTGGAGGTTCTATCTTTTCAAGGCCCACCCCCAGCTGTAAGACAACGCTCGTCTCCCCCTCATTACTCCTATTTTAGGTCGGCTTCAGCGATGAATGATGATGAACAAGATGCATGTAATGATATGCGAAGGATGGACGTAAGGGAAGGAGGACCTTCACTCACATATGCTGATGTTCGGCCACGGCAGTACCAGTCTCACCCAGAATACTCACGGCCATCTCACTATAATGCAGTGCAGTATCCCCATGCTACTGGTAAAGTTCTTCATCCTCAGTATCAACATCAGCAACCACAAGATTTTGTACCGAGACCAGAACATCAGGAAAAGATCTACAGGGGACCGAAGCCTACAATCCCACCTTTCATTCATGATGATCCCAGAGAATTCTCCAGACTTAAAATAGCTCTGGACAATCTTCTACCAAGTGATGTTACAGAACGGTTCAAGTGTCAAATATTGGTTGACCACCTCAAGCTAGAGGATGCATTACTCATTGCAGATTCCTACAGCAACTCAGTCTCCCCCTACAGTGACACCATGGCGGCACTCACAGCACAATATGGACAGCCTCATCAGCTCGCTTTAAAGAGGATTGCCGAGTTAATGGATGGCGCCAACATCAGAGACAGTGATACTGCATCTTTTCGCAGATTTGCTCTAAAAGTGCGAGCCCTTGTTGGAATGCTGGATCAACTGGGACAAAATGGACAAATTGAACTGACTTGTGGTTCCCATGTCACTCGACTCGCATCAAAATTACCATATTCTTTAAGGACTGATTTTCGTCGCTATACTCTTTCTCAGCACATTCAAGTACCATCATTGTACGATTTCTCAGACTGGTTGGAATTTGAAGTCCAGGTGCAGGAAAGTGAAATAGTAATGTCAGGTTCCAGAGAGAGACCATACAGACAGAGGGAGCGTCAAGAGAAGCAAGCACACCCAAAGTCCTCTACTGTTTTACTCAGCACAGGACCGAGGTCTACAGCTGCCGTCCCTCCACAGACATGTTCCGTTTCCACAGAGTCATCTCCAGTCAGTCAGAGATCTAAGTTATACTGCCCATATTGCAATAACAACCAACATCTTCTGAATCAATGCACAAACTTCAGTAATCTCACTAAGGAACAGAAAGAAGTGTGGATTCGGAGTAACAGAAAATGCTGGAAATGTGGAAGGAATCATCAAGCTGCTCAGTGTAAGCTGAAAGTTAGATGCAGTACATGCAATGGCAGACACTTGGAAGCCCTTCATGATGTAAATGCAAGACCAGCCAAAGAGGAGACTCCTCCACACTCATCTAGTGAAGTTTTATATGTGGACCGACCAGCAGCTTCTAGCCACGTACTACTCAAGATAAGTAAAGTCATCTTGCGAAATGGAAACCATAATTTGGAGACATTTGCTATTTTAGATGACGGTTCCGAAAGAACCATTCTTCTGTCTGCTGCAGCGCAGCAACTTCAACTCCATGGTGATCATGAGGATTTAGCCTTAAAAACCATCAGGCAAGACATTCGAGTTGTTCAAGGTGAATCAGTTTCCTTTACAGTCTCGCCAGCTTTGAATCCTAACAAAAGGTATGAAATAACCAGAGCCTTTACAGCAGAACACTTAGGCTTAGCGGAACATTCACACCCAGTTGCCACTTCACAAAACAAATATGCTCACCTAAAGAACCTGCCCCTCACCTCTTTCCAGCAAGTGAAGCCTCTCCTCTTGATAGGTTCAGACTATCCACATTTAATCACACCAATCGAGCCTGTAAGACTTGGACCCCCTGGTGGTCCTGCTGCTATTGAAACCAAACTGGGATGGACTTTACAGGATCCTACAAGCTTGTTAAAGGAGCAGCTTCCCACACAGGTGCAATGCTTTTTCACAACCACATGCTCCACAGACTCTGACCTGATGAAGAATGTGCAACAACTCTGGCAATTGGATGTGCTGCCCTTCAGCAATGAAAAGGTGATTACGCGATCACAACAAGATCACCAAGCAGTTATGCTTTAGAGGAGAAAACTGAAAAAGTGACTGTTAACAGGTATGTAACCCTGCTTCTTCGCAACATTAATATGCCTATATTGCATACTGCTAAGGAAGCTGTTCTGCCACTGTTGAGAAGCACAGAGAGGAAATTGCTGAAGGATGTTAACAGAGCAGACATCTACCATAAAGAAATAGCCAAGTAGGAAGATGCAGGCTACATTACCAAGGTAAAGCCAGATGAGGTTGCACAAACAAAGGAAGTGTGGTAAATACCAGTGGTCCCCAACCCCCCGGCCAGTACTGGTCTGTGGACCAGTTGAAATAATTTGATTCTGGGTGATCTTTTATTTTGAAAATTCTTTAACGGATTCTCTCGGTTACCTCTTGAGCACCAACATTGAGCCACAAGCAGCAAAGTCAGAATCGGATCAGATTCTTTGGAAAGTTTCTCTGAAGGTTAAAGGCCCAGAGAGGCAGGAGGATGGATTTATCCCGGTGGGTTGATTCCCACAGTCCAAGCTGCTCTGCATGACCTGGTGACCGGATGGTAATGAGGCAATGAAGCTTCAAACTGCGTCACCATAGCGACCAACCACATATAATAAACATGTATAATAATGGTGTTTACATATAGTATTAAACATTTCCACATATCACCTCTGATGTCAACCAGACTCACAGTTGCCATGCCAACTGTTTGGGATCCCCTCCGTTCTGATGTCACCGCGCTTTCTGATTGGCTCCCTGTCGCATTCAGTCAGGAAAACCTCACAGGCTGAGATGATCAGGCCAAGACAATGTTGAATAAGCCCGATTTTAGATCAGTGTTACCACCAGATAACACATCACACACTGCAGGGACGTTGCAAGATTGTCGTAAAGGGGAAATGTTGGAAAAAAAAAAAAAAGAGGCTTTAGCAGGAACACCAACATGTAGAAGTATTAGCAAACAGTTGGTCGTTGTCGCTGTAGTCCCACCCCTTTACCCCTCCGTCGTACTGCCCCGGTCCACTGCAGAATTGCCAAGTCTCGGTCCGCTGTAATAAAAAGGTTGAGGACCACTGGTATATACCACACCACATGGTGGAACATAATGGGAAGCACAGAATTGTGTTTAACTGCTCATTGGAACATCAAGGACAGAGTGAGTGACCATCTGTTACCAGGACCAACCCTCGGCCCTAAGCATTGCCATCTCAAGTGACATTGAAGGAATGTTCCATCAGGGCCGCCTGCTATCTGGGGACAAACCTTTTCAGATTTCTGTGGCGGGATGTGAAAACAATGCAACCTCCTGATGTGTTTGAATGGCAAGTACTTCCATTCGGCACTATCTGTAGCCCATGCTGTGCTGTCTATGCGTTACAGAGACACACAAAGGAGAATACAACACCTGATGAAGAAGCAAGGAGCGTTGTGGAGGATAACTTCTATGTTGACAACGGCTTGTATAGTCTGAGTTCTAAGGAAAAGGCAAAGGAGTTAGTCGACAGGCTTCAGTCACTTCTTCTCTCTGGAGGGTTTGAACTCAGACAATGGGCAAGTAAGTTATAGCTCATCTTCCACAGGAAGCCAGAAGGGGCAGCAATGAGCAACTGTTGGTCCAGAACAATCTAGAGCAGCAAGAAATGGCACTCGGCCTGCGCTGGGATTGTAAAGATGAACTGGGTTACAGATATCGTGTAGTACCAGAGGAAAGCTAGATTCTGCTATGGGCGGATGCTCCCTCACTTGTGGGGAGTGACAAGATCGACCCCTCACCTCTCTCACTGCCCCAGATACGCCAGTTGCCTGTGTCTCACCGTAACTGGAGTTCAGGACTGAAACCAACTCAGAACTCATCCATGTTGGTTTAGTTTGGCTGTTCACCAAAGTCTCAAACTGGCCCAAATGTTAAAGATGTACTGTTGGGATTCCAATAAAGTTTTTAAAAATCTGTAACTTCAATATTTGACATTGCTGGATCCCTTTATTCCTTCAAAGGAAGAAAACAACATTTAGAGTTTTGACTGCAAGTTTTACATAAAAAGCTGGTGAAACTTTGTTTTTATGACTTTGAAATGCAGCTTGTAAACTTTGTCGTTTGGGCACTTTTGTTTTAGTAAAGATTATTTAATTCTATGTATTATGACCATGAGGGTAAATGTATCAGTTATATTTTAAGATCAGAGTATTTTTCACTTTGTTTGCAATATTTTGACTTCTATGCAAATATTGCTGTTGCAAAATACTGTATTTTATTTTGCTTCAGTTTGTCAGATTTAAACTGACAATAAAATAAAGTGATTTTAAAATATACATGTATGTTTTTTAATTATATAAATACATTTTTTTTTTTAGTTTGGTAAATTAAGTTGCAAGTTCACATTTAAACTTTTAAAAGGTGGCAAAGTTTGCAGTTTTATGAACTACTGTAAAATGACAACTTTTTGTAATTGTACTACAGGACGACTGTAATTTTATTGTGATAAAATTGCAGTATTGTAAAAATACTTATGTAATTACTGTGCCATGGGGTCCAGTGTAGGTGAACTGCTAATCAGACTGAGTGACTGCTCAATGACAGTCACTCAGTCTGATTAGCAACTGTCAGATTGTGTCTCATTTGTTTATGTAATTTATCTAGAACCAGAGGATGATACACTAAAGGAAGAACTAGTTAGTTTTTGTGTTTGGTTGTTCTAAACATTGTTCCATCCTCTGTGATCTTTAGTTTGCTCCTTTCTAGTCAATGCTTTAAACTCAGGTCTCTCAGTTTGGAGTTTATGCTCAGCAGGTCTTTAGTTTTGCAGCCTAAACTCATACATTTGACCTTTTACAGGGTCTCGCTGCTGTGCTGCACAGATTTCCTGTCCAGTTATTGGTTGAATATCCAAAAGTCTTTCTGCTCCTGTTTGTTGCTGCTGGACATTAAAGGAAACTGCATTCAACATTGGTGCTGGTTCTGCTTGCTGCACTAAGACACCCTGCTGTGCGGCTACGACAGCGCATTGAATAATTGTTTGTGTGGAGCTTCTCATATAGTCTTCAAAATCAAGGGCCAATAGAGATAACCCATCTGCATCTCCATCTGTTTTTCCAGATCTGTATTTTATGGTGAAATTGAAGTCTGCTGACTCAGCAACCCAATGCTGACCTGATGCATTTCATGTTGACTAAACATCAGCGAGTGGTGTAAACCACAGAAGATGGAGCATGAAACAAATAATCCCAGAATCACTTGCAGACCATTTTAATGATCTGCATAAACCTGAGTTTATGCAGATAAACTCAGGTTTACCTGCATAAAGTTTTTCTCTGGTGGGTTAAAGTTTATAATCCTGAACTTCCTGGTTCTGCGTTGCTAGAGAACTAACCCATCCCTGCATCAGATGCAGCTAAACTGACCAACATTTCTGCTTATTATTAATATCAGTTATTAAACATTATTTCTGTACTTACAGATCAGACGCTGAGCAGCTGCTTCCTTCATGTTTGCTGACTTTGACTGGACCGTTTCACTAGAGAGTTACAGGAACCACTAGAGTCCGCCTCTTCCTTTGTATGTGGCTTTTTACCATCTTTGTTTCTCCAGAAATGTCACAACAGACAGAAAACAAAAATGTTACAGACTAAAAGTTTCACACACACAGCCTTCATTTAGTTTAGTGCAGCGCAGCAAATTCACCAGAGTTCAAACTTCAGTGTCAGATAAGAGAATTAATACTTCAGTTTTATTCTCACCAGAAATAATTCAAACCGCTTGAACCGCAGAGTGAAGTCGGGTCACCACATTCTTAAACCAGACAAAATGGGTGTCAATCAACTCGACTACATTTATTTGTTTGTGCAGCAAAAAATTTTCATTTGTGGCACTTTGGCTTTGAAGATATTAATGAAAGTTTAAAGGTCAAAAGGTCAACCAGCCCCTGCTTTTCTAAACCGTTTGTGCGCTGATTTAAAGTAGTTAAAAGAAGTGATGATGATGATGATGATGATGATGATGATGATGATGATGATGATGATGGGCGTTGATCATGAAACTGAGCTGGAAACAGCTGACTACACAGCAAGAACATGTTTTGCTTTTTGTTTATTTTTCATACATTTGATTTTTTATTTTATTTATTTATTACAGGGACAGAGCATATTGGTAGCATTTCTGTACATAAGAAGGTAAATTTTTCACTGTACGTAGTTACATGAACATAATAACAAATACAGTCCACTTAGTACAATAGATTATGAAGCTGAAATGCACATTATTAGCCTGACCTTACAACCTTTGTTCTTTGCTCAAACAGAAGTTGACATATTTGTTTTTGCACCAAAGATGTGAAATTATTAACAGTGCAAAATTAAAAAGTTTGTAGTCAAATCACTATTAACTTACTGCCTTAATTTCAATATGTTTCAGTAAACATTGAGCCAATCCGACTCATGGCCAGCAGGAAACCTGCTTCCCCGTACTCGGCACATCTGGCCCCAACATCCCCAATGACTCTAAGATGCATGTTTTCGGGAACAAAGAACACATACAGAACACCTTCAGTATACATTCACACATATATACACTTACACACACATATACACCACTGAAATAAAAAATAAATAAGTAAAAATTAATAAGTAAGAAAAAAGGGGGAAAGAGAGAAACCTGGGTGCGCAGGGAGGTTTACATTTCTACATTGAAGCAACAAACTCTATGAATGGTTTCCATTTAGAGTAGAATTTGTTCAAGTTTCCAGTTTTTGAATATCTAATTTTCTCCACTTTCTAAAAGGACATGACCTCATTTATCCACATTGTGCTGCAGGGGGCCATCGTTGATTTCCAGTTCAGAAGGTGACGCCTCACGATCACAGAGGTGAAAGCTATCACTTCCAACTCTCTTGTGGAGTATTGACTATATACTATATACAAAAGATACCAGTATGGGCTGAAGTATCAATAGTTCTTGAAAGTACAACTGACATGTTGTGAAAGTAATTTTTCCAGAAATTTGTGAGGGATAAGCAGGTGAAAAACATGTGCAAGATTGCAGGGTGAACTTCCACATTGGTTGTAAACATCCACAATATTTGGGGAGATCTGTGCTAGCCTGGTTTTTGAATAATGACATCTGACTACCACTTTGATCTGTATCACTCAGGCAGACACTTATAGAAGTTTTGTGAATGGCTGTCAGGGCTGCCTCCCGCTAATACTCATCAAAAAGCAGCCCCAGTTCAGCACCCAAGCTCTCTTAGTGTTCATAGTTAGAAAGACATCATACGACTGAATCGAGTTCTACATCTTTGAAAGTAAAGACCTTTGGAAGGGTTCAAGTTGTGTAAGTTCATCCCACGCCTGCTCGGGTGGCAGGTGAGGGAAGTTGGGAAATAGGGATTTTGCACATGCCCTTATCTGGAAGTGTCTAAACATATGGGAGGGTGGGAGATCGAATGCAGAAGCTAAATCAGTGAAAGAGCAAAACAACCCCTCCCTATAAAAATCCTTGAAACATTTTAGTCCCTTGCTCTGCAACAAGGAGGTCGGGTCAGTAATAACGGGGGTAAACACTGGGTTTTTTAAAAGTGGAGCCTGTGGAGCGTGTAAACTGAACTGTTTCCTAAACTGAAACCATATTCTCAAAGTATCTAAAACTACGGGGTTGATGGTTTGGCCAGAGGGATTTACAGAGGTTGGACCTGCCAGTAAAGCCAAAAGTGAGGTTGAGGGACATGAATGTGCTTCTAGTTGACACCAAGATAAATCCACCGAATTAGACCAGAAAACAATTTTAGCTAAGTTAGCTGCTGTTGTGAAAAAACATGTATTCTGAACCGATAGACCCAAAACATGCAAGCACACAAGCAGCAAATCAGCCAACACAAAGCAATAAGACTTTACTTTTTTTTATTCTTTTTTAGTACTAAAAAAGAGACGCTTACCATCACAGACTAGAAGTGAAAACCAAAAAGTCCCCGAGTCTAAACAGAATATCATCAAAACGGGAAGATTCGTTGCTTATAATCTAAGAACTCACCCAGTGGTCATCCGATGTCCTGCGTCACCTAAATCTCTATTTCCTTGGAGATGGGAGTGAGGAGATGATTCAGTTTCTGTATCTGTTACAAATACAAAGGCCTTTGTGTGAAAGTATGAGAGTGTAATGTGTGTAGAAGCGAATGTGTACTTGCCCTTGGTAAGTGTCTCAACACTGCCCAGTAATAAAGTTGAAAATTGGGTATGCAGAGGCCACCATAAAACTTACAATTCTGAAGTATTTTTTTTGTCTTACTCAGGGTGTTTTGCCACTCCATAGAAAATGACGTATAGCTGAATCTAATGATTTAAAAAAAACTTCTTGGTAAAAATACAGGTAGACATATAAAGAGAAATAGAAATTTTGGTAAGATGTTCATCTTAACAGTACTTATTCTCCCAGTCAGAGAGAATGGGAGGGACCCCCATTTTTGAAAGTCCTTTTTTAATGTCCACAAAGAGTAGGAGAAATTTTTTACAGTACAAAGACTTAAAAGATCTGGTTATGTTGACCCCAAGATACCGAAAACCCAAAGGGCACACCCTAAAAGGAATATCAGATTGGGAGAGCTGCAGCGCTAATTGGTTAACAGATAACATTCACTTTTGGCAACATTAACTTTATACCCTGAGAACTGGCCAAATCTGTGAAAGAACTTAACAATAGCGGGGCAGGTTCCTGTTGGATCAGTGACATATAAAAGCATATCATCTGCATATAATGATAGCCTTAGTTTTGCATGACTCCTGACGATTCCATTAACACTACGAGAGGTTCTCAGAAAAATACTCAAAGGCTCTATTGCAAGTGCAAATAAGAGGGGCGACAGAGGACAGCCCTGTTTACAACCTCTATTTAAAAAGAAGTATCTGGATCGGTTGTTATTGGTGATAATACTGGCACAGGGCAGAATATACAGAAGGCGTATCCATGATATAAAATTTTTCCCAATTCCAAATTTAGTTCAAACAGCAAACAGGTAACTCCATTCAACCTGATCGAAGACCTCAGCATCGATTGATAAGACAACCTTTGATAAGACAACATTTAGCAAGGTGCGAACATTGTAATACAGTTGACGCCCCTTGATGAAGCCAGTCTGCTCCTTGGAGATCATTTTAGGGAGAACTCGATCAAGTCTCTGGGCCAGGGATTTTGCAATAATACAGAGATCAGGATCCTGGTCCTTCTTTAAGAGAACACTGATAGAAGTCTCTCTTAGTGAGGGGGGAAGTGAACCGAATGATAGTGACTCAACAAAGACAGAATGAAGCAATGCGATACGTTTGGCTTGGAATGCTATAAAAAACTCAACAGGGAAGCCACCGGGTCCCGGGCCTTGTATTTAGCATATTTTGTAAAGCGGCATTAACTCCTCACCAGTCAGATCAGATTCTAGATGATCAATCAATTCTCAGTTCAAAGAGGAAACTGAAGCTCATCCAGAAACTTATCAGTCAAATCTGGTGGGAGTTCACATTTATATAGGGATTTATAAAAAGAAGAAAAAAAACAAATTAATAGCTTGCAAATCCTCCTGCAGGACCCCGGACCTTTCTTCTATATGGGATTGTTAGAATGACCCTTACTTTAGCAGCAGGCTTAAAAGAGGAGCCTTGAGGCAGAGAGATATAGTGCAGACCAACCAGGTGTTTAATTCCCCGCATTTAAACAAACAATCTGCAGACATTGGGCAATGTGTCTCTGCAGCAGCCACACCCACACTGATGTGGGCAACCTGTAGGCTTTTATAATCCCTGGCTGCACTAATCCACAACGCCCCAAAAGGCAGGATAAAAAAAATACATATACACCAAACAAGACAATAAATCTTCAACATAATATTAAACACTCCTCATTTCATAGCAATCATTTCATTTCTTAAAATACCCCTATAAATATAAATCCAATTATCAAATCCTAAAAGTCACAGTGCTTTGCTCCCCCTCTATATTTGGTCTCTATCAGAACCTTTCTAAGGTGCCCAGGCCCCCGGGGAATCTTTTAGCCTGAACACCCTACAGGAAAGAACTGAACTATATATACACAATTCAATACATTTAAAATGTTTTCATACACGTAATGAAGACCTTCATTACAGGGGTATTAAAAGTGAAGCTGCTTGACGGCGTAACTGGTGAGCTAGCAATCTGCTGGGCTTGTCGCCAAACTCGTAGTACCTAGCATGAGAATGAAGCAAAAGACGCTCTGCCTCACTAGTTGTGATGAGGTCCAACTCTGTAAGACCAAGCGACGCTTTGAATGACTATCAGATGGGGTGTCTGTGAGCTGTTGGTCAACCAATTCCAGCTTCTGAATGAGCTTCTGAATGTTTGACCTCCTCAGTTTTCTCACATGTGGAGAGTATGAAATTAACTGACCACGTAAATAAGCCTTCAGAGAATCTCTAGAGATTGGTTCAGAGTCATTAAAGGCAATAAAATCCTCTATTGTGTCCATAATAAATTTGTGAAATTTATCATCTGATAACAGTGAAGTGTTAAATCGCCATTGAGAGGGATATCGAAGTCTGGGCAAAATCTGAAGATCAAGAGAGACAGGAACATGATCTGAAATAATGATTGGGTGATATGTAACATTTGATACTTTAGGTATAAGTTTAGCATCTACAAAAAAATAGTCTATACGTCAGACATGTCCAAAGTCCGGCCCGGGGGCCAAATGCGGCCCGTGGTCAATTTTCATCCGGCCGCAGCCTCCGTCATAGAATCAATAACGCCTGGCCCGCGTGTAATACATTGGGCAGCAGCGCTGTTACTTGCGTGTTCTAAGTGCTGACATCTAGAGGCTCAAATAGGAACAGCAAATTAGTATGTGAGGCCCCCCAATTTTCTAAAATGGCGGCAATTAGCAAAAGGAGGAAAGTTGACTGCGAGGGCCGACGGTTCAAGGATGGGTGGAAATTGGACTATTTCTTCATTGAAATACGTAACAACTGTGTCTGCCTCATTTGTAAAGAGACAGTGGCTGTTTTTAAAGAGTTCAATGTGAAGCGACATTATCAAACAAAACATGCTGAGGCATATGACAAGATCACAGGTAATGAACGCAGCGAGAAACTGAAACACCTTGAAGCTAGCTTAATCTCACAGCAGCAATATTTTACAAAAGCTCGAGAGTCAAACGAGAATGCTACAAAGGCTAGTTACGAGGTAGCAGCGCTGATCGCAAAGCATTGCAAACCTTTCACCGAGGGTGAATTTATCAAAGACTGTGTGATGACAATGGTAAAAAATATCTGTCCTGAGAAGCAGCAAGAGTTTGCCAAAGTCTGCCTGGCACGTAACACTGTGGCGCGCAGGATTGAAGAAGTGTCATCGGATATCAAAAGACAATTGGGAATCAGAGGAAAGGAGTTTGACTTTTTTTCACTAGCTTGCGACGAAAGCACAGACGCCTCTGACACTGCTCAGTTACTTATTTTTTTGAGAGGAGTGGACAACGAAATGAATATTACTGAAGAACTACTTGATCTACAGAGCCTGAAAAACCAAACAAGAGGAACAGATTTATTCTCTTCTGTTTGCGCTGCCGTGGATAACATGAAACTCCCGTGGAATAAAATTTCTGGGATAATTACCGATGGCGCGCCATCAATGACTGGCAAACAAAGCGGGTTAGCAACACTAATAAGTAACAAAGTAAGTGAAGAAGGAGGGAAAGCTGTAAAACTCCATTGCATCATTCATCAGCAAGTTCTGTGTGCTAAACATCTCCAATACGAACATGTTATGGGACCGGTGATAAAGTCAATTAATTATATCCGCTCCAGAGCGCTATGCCACCGTCAGTTCCAACAGTTTCTCAGCGAGATTCATGCGGAATATGGAGATGTTGTCTATCACAATGACGTGAGATGGCTCAGTCGGGGTTCTGCACTGTCACGCTTCTACTCACTTAGGCAAGAAATCGGTGAGTTTATGGCTGAAAAAGGACAACCTATGGGAGAACTTAGTGACCCTATTTGGCTGGCTGATTTGGGGTTTCTAGTTGACATTACAAAGCATCTTAATGTCCTCAACACCAGTCTCCAAGGACCAGATGCAGTCATAAGATAACTATATTCACATGTCAAAGCCTTTGGAATCAAGCTGCAACTGTTTGAAAGACACCTGTCGTCGACCCAGCCCAGCACTGCGCACTTTCCAGCGCTGCAAGAAATCATGGCCAGATTCCCGCAGAGCGATGTCGCAGTGCAAACAAGGAGGTACGCGTCAGATATTTCATCTCTGGCTGAAGAGTTTAAGCAACGCTTTCGGGACTTTGCAGCAATCGAGAAGGAGATCACTCTTTTTTCCTCACCTTTCTCCGTGGACACAGATGATGCTCCAGACTATTTGCAGTTGGAGGTCATTGAGCTGCAGTGTGACGCAGAGATCCGCGGTCAGCACCAGCAGCTTACTCTCGCCAACTTTTACCGACAGCTGAATAAGGACAGGTTTCCAGAGATTCGAGCATTTGGTAAGAAAATGCTAAGCTTGTTTGGGTCGACGTATTTGTGTGAGAAGACATTCTCGGTTATGAAATTAAATAAGAGCCATGTGAGGACACGGCTATCGGACTCTCACTTACAAGACATCTTGCGCATCAATACTACTGCCATTGAGCCAGATCTGGCCTTTGTCCTGCAATCAGATCTCAGTTTCACCCATCACACTAATGCGGACAAGTCATCGTTTTTCATTGACCTAAGTCTGAAAAACCGAAGTCTGGGGGGTTATGTTTATTGTTTATTATTCTGGAGTGAAAGCGTGTAGGGTTGGGCTGTAAGGTACGCACTAGCTACACCGCTAGTGCGCACATCATCACCGCGCGTCCTGTCCCCGGGTCGCCAAGCGAGAGAGAGGTGTGCCAATCAACATCTATAGTTACTGTCATATTTTAAATGAGCCCTGCACTTGTTGATATGACAATTTCTCTGTTATTGTGTTTAAAAATTCTGTAAATATTAAACAACCATTTTGAGATTTTTTTTATGTTTCAAATGTAATTTGCACCCAACAGTACAATTACTTCTCTTCAACTGTTACAAAAAAGTTAAAGTGTTAAAAAAGTGAAGTTAAATGAATATTTAATTTCAATTTTCAATGTCAATTGAATTTTGATATGTATGTTTCAAATGAACCAAAACATATGCTTAAGATGGCTGAAATTAAAATACAAAAGCAAATGTGAAACACACAACAGCTCGCTGAAATGTATTTAAATTAATTGCTGTTATATGTAAAGAATGTCCGCCAAGGTTGGTCCCCCTATATTTTTAACACACCAAATCTGGCCCCCTTTGCAAAAAGTTTGGACACCCCTGCTATACGTGAAAAAGTCTGATGAACATGTGAAAAAACGAATACTGCCTTCTGCCTGGATTACAGGATCTCCAGAGGTCAACACAACCATTATTCAGCATGAAACTATGTAGGTTTTGGCCATTGATGATTGGGTTAGGACAGGTTTAGAACGGTCTAACTGAGGATCAATAGTACAGTTCATGTCCCCTCCAAAAATCAAAACACAATTATTCAAAGAAGGTAGAGTTTTGAACAACTCGTTCATGAACCAAGGATTATCAAAATTAGGAGCATATAGATTAACCAGTAGGGTGGAATAGAGTACCTAACACCATCAAAAATCTGCCATCTCTGTCTGAGATGGTTTGGGTCCATGTGAGTGGTACAGATTTACCTATTAAGATGGCAACCCCTCTACACTTTGAATTAAAACTAGAGTGAAGCACCTCTGCCACCCAAGGACACTAAACTGGTCTTTATTTCTCATGTGGGTCTCCTGTAAAACAGTAATGTCAGGTTTCAAACCTTTAAATGAGAACACACCCTACACGGCATGACAGCACCCCCTAAGCCTCGAATATTCCAGGTGATAAATCCTACATTAGAGTTGTTCATATTAGCCATGTGAGATCAGTGTTGTCATCAGTCAACACTGATGAGGCATCCTGGTTTCGCCCCCATGCACCAGGTACAAGGATAAGAAAGAAAGAGAACAAAACAAACAACAAACAAAAAAAATCAATACTTCTGAACAGACACATCCCACTTCCCTCCTCCCTCCCCCAAATAGCACCGACCACTATCCCATCCCCAAACGATGGGATACCAGTGCGGACTCCAAACGGACTCATGGGCCGAAAGACTTAAGGTTTTGGACCAAACAGTCTTCCTCATTTCACCCCATTTTGCAGGAGTTGGAGCTCCTGCAAACATGTGACAACAGAATGTAGCAAAGAACCAAGCAGGTACTTTACGTCATACTTACGTTCAAACCAGAATTTAGCTGTAAGGTAGTGTAGTCAGATTTATTTTATTTTGATTGTATTCACAAAGGCAGTTGCCTCCACAGGTGAAGTAAACTCTCTCGCGACTCCTCCTCTGGTGATGCGGAGAGGAGCTGGATGCAGAAGCCCAAACTGTATGTCCGGAATCTCTCTGAGCTGGCGTCTGACGTCATTGAAGGCTGCACGGGATTTTGCGGTCTGAACAGTAAAATTAGGGAAGATGGAAATTGAGGAATCTCCCTCCTTAACCCGCTGCTGGGCTCTGGCACGTTGTAGGATATCGACACAGTGTGTATAATAATGTAAATGAGTGATTATGGGACCGGGCCGCTCACCGGGCTTCGGCTTGGCTCGTAGAGATCGGTGTGTCCGGTCCACAACCGGTTCCTTCTCCAGGCCGAAGGCGTCTTGAAGCAGGGTGGAAATCATGTCTGCGCTGACTGGGTTGCGCTCCTCTGGTAGTCCTATGATTCTAAAGTTATTACGCCGAGATCTTGACTCCAGGTCTTCGCATTTGCTGTTGAGAGCGAAGATCTGTGCTGAAAGCCTTTCCAAATTGCTCCTGAGTGAACCCACATCATCAGTGCATGAAGACAGCGGTCCCTCCATCTCTGCCACAGTCACCCTTAAATGCATCCACTGCCGACCTAATAGCAGCAATGCTAGCACTTAGCGCGGTCTTCACGCCAAGCAAATCCGACTTAATCAGAGTCATATTATTTGTCAACGCCATCCCCAATTCAGTCTTGAAAATGCCCACCATCTCTTCACGAAGTGCAATGAGGAGTGTTGAAAAATCAGAGGAATATATCTCCTTATATTTACTTGCTCGTTACTTTTCCTCTGATCTTCCGGGTTCCAGGAACTCTGCGTGTTCAGTGGAGTTTCAGAGAACAATCATACGGCCGCTGACTTCAGACATTTCCAGAGTTTTATCCAAAGAATTCAGTGCAATACAGAATGTTACAACAGCATTACACCCGGATTATCAAAAAGTCCAACACATGACAAACATAGAATTACCTGAGTTGAAAGGAAAACAGAAACAAACAAAAATGCATTTTTTGGGAATCACTCACTCAGCACAAAGAGATTCAAACTTCTTCTGTAAAACAAACCATTTTATAAGAATGTGTTTTCCCCTCATTTAAATATATGCATTAGAAGGTGTGCCCTCTCCTTGCAGGGCTATTCCAATGTTCATTTTATTACCTCCTGCTAAAGAGCCCCTAAAGGAAGATATATGGATTGTCAAACTGGGTCTTGCCGTACCAGGCGTCTCCTGCAGACCCTCCTAGACCAGAATTTATGACCTGGGCCTGCTTGGTTTCTGCCTCAGTGCTTCAACTTAGAAAGTGTTTTGTGTTTTATACGAACTGAAACAAAATCTAATGCTAAAAAATAACTATACGTTTGAATCTAAAACTGCAGGATTGTCTAATTTGGAAAAGCTCTTTGAAATGTCTGAAATATTTTAAGAGTAAAAATAATGGTTTAATAATCCTATTGTATCTTAGTAATATAAATTGCATGCAAGTAATATGATTTAAAACTAACTAATTCAAAACATGCTGCTTTATGCTTAAGGAAATATCTTAATACGTTTGATTATACTTTGGAGAAGACTTTTCTTTTACATATAATGTTTCATTGAATCTTTTGAACCAACACCAAAGAATTTATTGATCTTGATAGCAGCTACACTCCTTGTCTGAAAACCCTCCTTAAGGGAGTACAAGGCTGCCTTCTCCTTAGAAATGTATGTAAGTTCAGAGAGTCACCAGTTGTCTTAGTTTGGATTTTATCTAAGTTTACTGGGAGTACAAGGCTGCTCCTAAACATTCATGCTACATCTAATATTTTGTATGTCTAAAGATTAATTTTCTCTACAGTTATGCTAAATAAACTTATATT
>VMRN01000826.1:0-16439 GCA_010277015.1 Poeciliopsis turrubarensis | reverse complement strand
CAGTTCAGTTCTCTTCACTTCAGTTCAGTTCTCTTCAGTTCAGTTCAGTTCAGTTCAGTTCCTCATATCTGACTCTGGATGAGTTGAAGGTAAAAACTTTGTGGTTTTGCTGAACGTTCGTCTCTAAAATGATTCCTGCTTCATCTGCTGTTTGTAATCGATGAGGTGATTTGACCTCTGACCTCTGCTCCTCTCTCTGTCCTGTCAGTAAATTGATCCGAAGCTTTTAAATCTGTACAAAACGTCTCTGATGTTCATTAATTCACTTCAGAGCTGAATCTTTTTGTTTTTACGTCACTAATAATAAAGCGCTGAAGGTCGCTGCTCCGCGCTGAAGGTCGCGGCGCCGCGGCGCTAACAGCTTTCCAGGGATTGATTATTGGATTTCTGAACGTGTCGGCAGTAAAATCATCTGTGTTTCCAGATCAGAGGAAAACCCGCAGCAGAAACTTCCACAGATTATGAATGACCCCTTGCTGCTGCCGTAGTTCCCTTTGGCAGCAGTGGAAGCAGGTCAGAGCTTAGCGACGCGACCGCAGTAAAGAAACAGCAACCTGGGATTCAGCAACAAACAGCCTAAACATCCATTAAAGTTGCTCAATGTGTCAACGCTGCCGTCTCCTGGTTTCAGGCAACTAAACAAGCCGCAATTATTCCTGAAACTGAAACCTGAAGATCATCAGGAAACTCCTGATGCTAATTTATAGTAACAGCTACAAAAACATTTAACGGCCGTTTGTTTAAAATATTATAAAAACCAGAATCCAGACAGTGAATAATTATATTCAGTTTTTATGATTCTGTTTTCAAATGTTGCTGCTGCTGAGTTGTTGCTAAGACTTTGTGTTGGTTCAGTTGAAGCCTCTGGACAGCAAGACATCTGCTAATCCGCTAATAGCACAGCTAGTTTTTACCTTAGCGTGTTAGCATTTTTGCTAATGTTGAAAACATTTATTGCTTTAGCTTCCCCTGAACATATATGAATTATTTTGAGAACCTCTCCTGGTGAAACATCATGGGAATCAACATGGCTGAGTTTAGCGCTTTAGCGATAGCATGTGTCCAAAACCATTTTGGAATGGGGCTTTAGCATTGGCAGAACTAGTGTTTATTAGGGTGATGTAGGGTTAAAGGTTAAAATATTTAAACTTGAATGAATAAAGTCAGTTTGGCATCATGTCAATATTTATGTTAGCTTTGTGAATTAGCCACAGGTTGATTCGTTAGCATGCTAACGATCTGCTGAATGATGCGTTGTGGTGAAGCAGTGAGTCTCTCTGAGCTTCATTCTGGAAGCAGAAGAATAAATAAATGATTCTGTTTGTGTAAAAATCCTCACAGGAAGTAAAATGTGATCCAGGTTGGAGCTCACTGAGTTTCTGTTGCTACAGAACAAACAGAATTCCCGACCCGGTTCAACTCGGACCTAATCCCTCTGATGCCCAGAGCGCCGACTCAGCAGGGAGCATTACGGCTCGGTCAGCGGTGCCGCCTGTGACATCACGGATTGCCCCGGCGACCTCAGCGCACTGAGCGCCATCAGTCACTGAGAAATACACAAATATCCACAGAAATCTCATATTTAAAACAGATAAACCAAATTAAACGAGTCGCTGCAGAGATGGACGGAGTTTGAAGGACCTCCTGTAGAGGTCTGTGTCACATCACTTCTGGAAATCCCTCTGACTGAAAACATTCTGTTGTTTTGGCTCATGAATTCCTGAATTTCCACTTTCCTATAGAAACAGAAACTGAAATATGAAGCAGATCATGAATCTTTCTGTCTTACTGTGTTTCTGTTTCCAGAACGACCTTTCAGACGGCGACTTCAGATCCAAGGTCACGCAGGTGCACAAGGTGAGGTCGGGCCGGCAGGCGGTGATTGTGGCTCTGCAGGCGTCCCAGACAGTTTGCTGTGTTTGTCCAGGACTTCTCGCTGGAAACGTTCGGCGGCCCTGTGTTCGCCGCTCTGCGCGCGTCGCTAGGAATCACAGAGGACGAGTATCTGCAGTCTCTGTGCTCAGAAAGCTGCTACCTGCAGTTCATCAGCAACTCCAAGAGCAAAGCCGACTTCTTCCTGACGTGAGTCTGGTCCTCACTCAGCAGAAAAACAAACAGGAAGCAAAAACTGATGGGTCACAAAGCATAGACCGAAATACATAAATCAGAATATTATAGAAAAGCTGCATGTTAGCATCTGACATTTTAGCAAGGATTTCAACCACTATAAAGTTATTAGCTAATGCTAACAAAATAATTTGATTAGCATAGCTGCTAACATTAGTCATTCTTAGGTATTGGACTTTTTTTCAAATGTTTGTTGCTATAAGTTTAGGAGCTAATGCCAACAAAATAGCTTTTTTGGGACAGTTGCTAACATTAGCCCATGGTAGCTGTGGTTAGCTGGCATGCTAACTGAAGGATGTTTAACAACACGTGTTGATTGATGCATTTTGTGTTTTTGAACCTTCAGAAATGATAAACGTTTTTTCCTGAAGACCCAAAACAAACGGGAGATTAAATTCCTTCTGTCCAACCTGAAGATCTACGTAGAGCATCTGAGGAAGTTCCCACATTCACTGCTGGTCAAGTTCTTAGGTGCAACAGATGACCTGACCCTTAGCCTGACCTTTAACCCCAAACATCATGATCCTGTGAACTCTGATGATTCTCGTTTTCCTTTCAGGAGTTCACCGGATCCGGATCCCGCCTGGTCAGAAGGTAAAGATCCGCTTTGACCCGGTTCTCTGGTTCTGAACGTCTGGATCAGGAACTGAGGAATCTTTAAACATTTCTCCCTGTAGTGGTGATTTGTTTGTTAAACCAAACATCCAATAAAAAGTTCCATCTATGAGGCACTGGGGTCAAGATTCTTGATGCAGGCGAAAGAAGTTTAAGGTCCAAACTTGCTGATTGTCTTGGTTGCTTTTATTTTCCTTTTATGCAAGCAATTACAATTATCCAACTTTTCTTTGTTCTCCTGACCTCTCTTGCTCTGGTAAAAACCACAGGCCCCAAACCCAAATGTCAGCCGGTCCTTTACCTACATTTATAGAACGTGGACTGACCCACCTTACTTCCTGTCTGGCTTACAAATAATAAAAAACAGGAAAAAATAAGAAAACAAAACAAAAAATAAAATCAATTATTAACCTGCAAATAAACTCTGTAAATAATGCAAAAAATAGAAGTTTAAGAATAAACTAACAAAATTCAAATGGATATAGAAATAAAGAATAAATAGCTCCAACACTCCCCCAAAATGTAGCATGATCAAAACAAATAAAAAATTCAGAAAACAAATGTGATTTTTATGTTGTGAGGGAATAAATCTGCTAATGCTAACTGTGTTTTAATATTCCAGAGTTTAATCTTCTGTATCTTGTTGAAAAATTACCTGTAAATTAATTTCTGAGTTTTTGGAAACTAAACTAAATAAATATTTTGGTGAGATTTTGTGTTTTTAAGTTACTTCCTGTAGAAACTGCCTGATAACAGGAAGTAGGCGCTGCTCTGACATGTTAGCTGAAACGTCTGAATTTCTTCTTCTGCTGTTTTGTGGATCTGAACGTTTGGCGCCTCCTGCTGGATCATCTCATGTTTCCTTCTTGGCAGAAATATTTCATCGTGATGCAGAGCGTCTTTTATCCGGACGAACGCATCAACGCCCGGTGAGTCTGGGCCGCCGAGGTCCGGGTCTGTTCTGGTTCTGATCAGTCCTGGTTCTGGGTCGGTTCTGGTTCCGGTTCCGGTCGGGTCCAGTGACGCTGCCTGTGTTCTGCAGGTACGACATCAAAGGCTGCGAGGTGAGCCGGTGGACGGACCCGGCGCCAGAGGGCAGCCGGATCATCGTGGTTCTGAAGGACCTGAACTTTGAAGGCCAGGTCATCACGCTGGGTGAGGAAGAGGAGGAGGAGGAAGGTGCAGCGCACCCTCTGCTGGTCACACACAGAACTTCTTCTGTCCTCCAGACCTGAACCAGTTCAGTCTGAAAACATCTGAAAAACCTGCTAGATTCAGGTCTGGACTTTGACTAGGCCATTCTAACCCATGAGTCAGCGTTGATCTGATCCATCCCATAATATCTCTGGGTTGTGTCAGAAACCAAAGCTCAGATTTTTAATGGTAAAAATGTAGAAACATTAAAACATGAAAATGAAACTAAAGTTTCTCTGAGACCAAAGGATGAAACCCAAACCGCCTGGTTCTGATCCGACACCCATCCGGGTCTCTGTGTGTCTCTGTGTGTGTTTAGTTTTTGTTGTGTTTGTGTGTCTGGGTTTGGTTTTGTTGTATTTTGTTGTATTTTGTTGTATTTTGTGGAGTTTGTTGAGTTTCGTTGTGTTGTGTGCAGAGCGGCAGCGCTCCTGGCTCGTCCAGCAGGTGGAGATCGACACCGGCTTCCTGGAGCGGCTCAACGTTCTGGACTACAGCCTCCTGCTGGCCCACCAGCCACTGCACCACGACGAGCGGAACCAGAACCTATCCTTCGCCTCGCTCATCGTCAGAACCAAGAAGTCCGTCCGCTCCGCTGGCTCCACTCACAGGGAGCTAAATAATTACCTCAACATTTATCTGACTGACATGCTAGGTAGTTAGCATATTGGCTAACTACCCAGCTATCATGCTAGGTAGTTAGCATGTTGGCTAACTACCCAGCTATCATGCTAGGTAGTTAGCTTTTTAGCTAACTACCTAGCTATCATGCTAGGTAGTTTATCTTGCTAAATAGTAAGATAAATATTGCAAACTCTACAAAGTTTATAGTAGTTAGCTAAGTATAGCTTAGTACCATAATTATCTAATACTTGGCTTTGTTTACCAAAACATCTGCATTGGTAAATATCGATACAGATGTTCCTACTAATGGATCTATTGAAACAGCTTTTATTTTGATAGTCCCCTTCTGCTTATCAGCAAGTGAATTTGCATACAGCTAAAGGTTTAGCTTGCTAGCCTGAGCAGATGCAGCTCTTGGTTTGTTCTCATCTCTTGCTGCTCCATGGGAAAAATGTGAATCACCATGGCAACCAGTTGGTTCATCAATCAGCTCCTCCTTCATTTGTCGCCTCCATAATTTCTATAAATCTGATTATCTGATCAGAACAGATTAGATTACGAAGCAGAGCAGAGGCTGCATCTCAATTAGCCTCCGTCTCCATGGCAACAGCTAACTGGGCTCCAGCCCAGTTCAGTGATACTGACCCTGTGGGAGTGAAACGGACCAGGACGTTTTCTGGTCCCTTTCCTCAGAACTTTAAATAGAATAAGTATCGACCCGGTTCTAATCTCAGGCTCGGTTCTGTCCAGAATCCCATGCAGTCCGACTTACTTCCTGTCTGGTACCGTTCCAGGTCCGTGAACCCCGGGTCCAGCCCGATCCACGGCGGAGTCCCAGGAGCGGTTCTGAACGACGACGCCGGACCATCACCGGAACCGGACTCGGGCTTGACGTCGTCCCAGGACCGAGACGACTCGTCCCGGACGAGTCCGCGCCCCGCAGGATCCGGCGCCGACTCGCCCGACGTCCCGGACTTCAGGGCCCAAAACCGGCGCCTGCTGCCGAACCTGAAGAACCCGCTCCACGTCATCGACGGACCCGAGCAGCGATACTTCATCGGCATCATCGACGTCTTCACCGTCTACAGCCTGAAGAAACGGCTGGAGCATCTCTGGAAGAGCCTGAGGCATCATGGCCGCTCCTTCTCCACCGTCAGCCCACAGGAGTACAGCCGCCGCCTGCAGCGCTGGGTCCAGGACCACAGCGCCTAGACCGGACCGGAACCAGGACCACAGCGCCTAGACCGTACCGGAACCAGGACCACAGCGCCTAGACCGGACCGGAACCAGGACCGCAGCAACTAGACCGGACCCGACCGGAACCAGGACTGCAGCACCTAGACCGGACCGGAACCAGGACCACAGCGCCTAGACCGGACCGGAACCAGGACCGCAGCAACTAGACCGGACCGGAACCAGGACCACAGCGCCTAGACGCTCCGCCTCCTTCAGCTCACAGAACCAGAACCGCGACGCTCCATCCAGTGGACCGGCGCCAGGCGAAACGTTTCTGGTTTCCAAATGAAAAGAAAACAAACTTGTTATAGAAGGTCAGAAACTAAACCATCTTGTCAAAGGTTAAAGGTCATGGCTGCTTGCCAGGGTTGAAGGAGAAAGCCTCTTCTCTCTAGAAACAAGATGGCCGCCGAACTGAGGTCAGCACAGCCCGCATGTCATGACGATGTCCTCTGGCACGGCGGTGGAGGCATCAGGATGTGGGCTTACTCTGTGGCTCAGTGATTGGACTAGACCAGGGGCGTCCTCCAGTTTTGGCTGCTGCTCAGGAAAGAAGCAAAGTTCTGATGTGGATTAGATTTGGGCGATTAGAACTTCCTGATCTGATCTGATGCAAAGAAATTCAAATTTAGAAATACTTGATTGATCCCAGTCATTAAAACGTCTTACAGTCATTATAAACAATGTGCCTTCAATACCAATCACAGGAGTTAAACTTGGCCTGTAGCTAGCTGCTAACATGCTAACTAGCGAGCTAGCTTGTTTTGGACGATGGTTTTGGTTCGGTTCTGTCTGAAGTTTTATTTCAGCTGGAATTAAAAACGTCTGAACATCTGAAAGCTGCAGATGTTCAGACGTTTTTAGCCGCGTCTGTCCAACAACAAACCGACTCGACGGTAGGCCTGTCACGATAACAGATTTTGCTGGGCGATAAATTGTCTCAAAAAATTATTGCGATCAACGATAATATTGTTTGAAGACCTTTTTACATTGATTTAATGGAAATTACGTAATAATACATGCGATTTCCTGCCAAAGACAGAAACACTTTACTTTCAAAAGACACTTAACACTGAAACTGATACACAAAATAAATAAAACAACCAAAACCAAAAATAAAATAGATTCTTAGTTTCCATTAACAATAAATGTACTTGAATAAAAACTAAACAACATAAAGCCAAAGTGGAAATAAATACTGCATTCAACCAAAAGAGTGCAGATCATGAAGTCTGTATAGTATATTGCTCTTCAGTAATCATGAGATTTAAATAGAGAAGACATCCTGATGCAATAGTTCACACTACAGGATTTTTTACCGACAATCTTAGAACGTTCTTCGTTCTGAGATCGTCACTAGTGTGTTACGGTAGATCGTTGTGCCGCTCCGATCTAAATCAAGGATTTATCCAGACTGGGAGAGTGACGCGGCCTGTTGAATGTGACCGGTAGCCAATCAGAAAGCGCGGATTCCCCTCCTGCTTTCTGAGGGGAAACACGGAGGGAATCCCAAACAGCTGACACGGCGCAACCCGAAGTCCAGCAGACATCGGAAACAACATGAATGTTTATTCAGCAGTTCGTGCAAAGAAAATATCAATAACTAGGGGAGGAGTTGGAGCGAAATTTCTACCAGAAAACCCGGTAACTTTTCAGCTGTTCTTCGTTAACGTGACATAAATAGTTATAATGATTTTCATTCAGTCAGACTGACACTAGCCACATGCATTGCAGGTAGATTGTAGTAAGGAATTGATTAATGCCTGGTTTCTAAATTAGTGAACTGGACTTAATATTTTGTGTCCATTGTTGGACACAACACGGTTTGATCGAACCGTTATACCGAGGATTTCTGTCGGCTAATGTGTCTCTCAGGTTTTGATAGACAATCGGCGACATAAGATGGTGCAGCGCGCGCTGGGCATCACACTAAGGAAGGAAGGAAGGGAGGAAGTGGAGAGCACCGGAGTGGAGCCTTTTTTCATTCAGTGTCATCAACAGTGAGAGAAAAAGGCAGGAAGAAACGATATAGCCGATAATTAAAATGAGGTCGATAGTTTTAATTTATCGTGCGATTAATTGACTTATCGTTTATCGCGACAGGCCTATTTATAAACTATTATTAATATTATTAATAAACTATCGTTTATCGCGACAGGCCTATGTATAAACTATTATTAATATTATTAATAAACTATCGTTTATCGCGACAGGCCTACTCGACGGTTAAATACGAAAACAAAACAACAATGGCCGACTGGTTTTATTGATCTCATTTACTGATTGGAACTAATTTTACAAACTGCTGAATCATCAAACTGCATCATGAATGATGTGAAATCATGATGAAGATCCAGGAAGTAAAGACACCCTGCTGGGCCACAGCAGGGTGTCTTTACTTCCTTTCCCTCCCAGTTTCCAAATGATGGTTTAGTTTCTGATCTGCTGCGTCTCAATATGCATCATTTGTTATTTATTGACGTCTTTCTGCCTTACAGAAACATCCATGATGATGTTTTGTTTCAACGTTTAAATTAATAGTTTGGATTTTATTTCTTGTTTTTTGCTATAAATCTGTATTTTTATGCAAACCGACCTGAAAGGCCTGCAGTCCAGTCCAAGAAACAAACATTACAAACTCTTCATTCTGAGGATTTCCGCCTCAGGCCCACAGCATGATGCTGCCTCTGCCAGCCACAGAACCCGGCCGCTCCGCTTCCCGTTGCTCCGTTTCTTCCTCAGGAGTTCTGATCCGACCGGATTCTCGGACGGTTTCATGAGTTCCTCTGCAGGAAGTCGTCGTATGTCTTTCAGGAACTTTGACCCGTTTGTTTCTGTCCAGAACTGAATCCAATAAAACCCGGTTTGGATCCAGATCAGAACCTCCAGCAATTAGCTCCACCTTCACCTCCCAGTCCTGAATCCAATTAGAGCATTTAGCTATATTAGCATCTCCTAAATAGCATGTTGATGTAGCACTTTAGCATTAGCTTTTGCTAAGTACTGTGTTGGTCTAGCGCCGTAGCATTAGCATAACTAATGTTTATGATGAGTTATTTAGATTTAGTGCAGTTAGCTTTTCAAGTAGCAGTGTCCACCACTGACTTGTTGAGTTCAGGCTACTTTAGGTCAAAGGTCAGTGAGGATTAGCAGGTGTTCTGTAATGATGGCAGGAAGCAGATCAACCGGTGGATCATCTGGTCAGAATCTCCAGTGATCCAGTCTTTAGTTTTGGTTCTAGAACTGAGAAACTAAATGTTTAGTTCTGGTCCAGAACCAGAACCAGAAACCATCAGGTCCAAACAGGATGGCTCCCTGTGAGGGGAAGTGGAACCAGAGCTGGGTCGGATCCAGATCTTCCTCAGGGACTGAACCTTTCGGCCCAGAGCGGGTTCAGCTCCTGCAGACGTTCGTCATGATGAAACTGTTTCTGTTGCCAGAGAGGCAGGAATGATGTGAATGGATGAAACATCTTTGCTTTTTACTGCCTGGAATAAAGAGTTAAAGAAAGAATCCGTTTTATTTCAGTTTCCTGGTCTGTCGGCTGCTAAATGCTAACAGGTTTTATCTACTGAAGTTTCACAAAACAGAAAAACCAGCTGGTAAAAGTCTCATATCAGACAGTGGTTAGAATTGCTACCTAAAAACTACTGTATGCTAATGTAATGCTAAATGTTTTCAATGTTAGCGAAAGTGCTAAATGAAAAATTAGCTCCACAAATAGAAACTCAACATAATTGTGTTTTTTCCAGTGGATCGTAACTCATTCTGTTTTATATTTAAATATTCAACAGGAAATGCCTGCAGGCAGCGCTACATGACATGCTAACGGCTAGCATTAGCAAAGCAGCCGCGGTTGTTTTTGCTTGGTGCTGATTGGCTGAAATCTGGAGAGCCGAGATGTTAGCTTGTTCAGTGGAGCCATTTTGTTTCCACTGTTTATTAATGAATGTTAAAGTATCTCTGGTGGTTGAGCAGATTATAAATGTTTAGTTGGGATTTTACTTTCCTCTCAGTTTTTAACTTTGTTTTGTTTTTAGAATCAATGATTTCTATATTTTATGATGAGACTTTAAAATCATCCTGCATCTGGAGCTCATGCTGAGATTTCAGGTATTTTAACTCGTTTTGGTTTTTCCAAAACGAGTGAAAGTTTTTAATAAATAGAGTTATAAATAGAGTTGAATCTGGTTTGTGTTTTTCTACATGTGAGGTGAAAACAGATCAAACGAAAATGCAATAAGATGATCATAACTTCCTGATTAACTGACTGGAAGTGGAGTTCCATCCATGGCCGCCAGAGGGAGCCAGAGAGTTAAATATAACTCATGTTACCTTCCAGGTTTGAAGCTTCTTTTCTATTTTATTATTATTTTACTTTATTTCACTGATTCCAGTTTATTATTTTTATTTATTGTGTCACTTTATGGTTTAGTTTCTGAGGTCTAGTTATTCTTTTAGAGTCCTGTTGTGTGTTCTCGCTCGCCCTCTGTGCCATTTTCTCTCTCTGTGAGCCGTCAGCCAATCAGCTGGCCCCATGGCTCTCAGTCTCTCTCTCCTCCTTGCTGGTTCTTCTCCTTTTACCCATGAGATACTTTCCTCTGGTTCTGTTCTGATTTGGTTTTGGTTCTCCTCTGGTTCCCTGACGTCTCAGTTGGGTTTTACACGTGTTTGCCACTTAGCTAATGATTAGCCTCAGTTTGTGGACGGATTCAAGTTTGGTTTCCTCAAAGTGAATCGAGTCAAAGTGACGTTTCTGAATTTAGAAAAAGTCTGAAATCTGTCAGAGATCAAAACTAAATGTTTGGTAAAATGGCACCAGAGTAACATAGCAACTGGTTGAAACGGACCTGGAGGTCACCTGGCCTCCGGGTCACCTGGCCTCCGGGTCACCTGACCTCCGGGTCACCTGGCCTCCGGGTCACCTGGCCTCCGGGTCACCTGACCTCCGGGTCACCTGACCTCCGGGTCACCTGGCCTCCGGGTCACCTGACCTCCGGGTCACCTGGCCTCCGGGTCACCTGGCCTCCGGGTCACCTGACCTCCGGGTCACCTGGCCTCCGGGTCACCTGACCTCCGGGTCACCTGACCTCCTGGTCACCTGGCCTCCGGGTCACTCGCAGCAGCTGTGGGCACTGGAGGCTCTTTCTCCTCTTTTTGCTCAGTCGTGAGGTTTTCTCGGTTTTGTTTGATTTTCTGTTTAACTCAAATTGTTTGTGAAGCAAAACTTTTGCCATCAGGTTTAAACCTGTTTGTAATTGAATGTTGTTGGACAAACAAACAATTATTTCTAAACATAAAGTTAATAAATATTTTGTATTTGTTCAATATTAAACTAGAAATGCTAATTCTCTGAAAAAAACAAAACTAAATCATTGGTTGGAGGAAAAGCTTTTAAAAATCTCTGGCATAACATTTTATTATTAGACAGATTCAGTTTCCTGGTTTTTCAGTTTATTTTTGTTGCAGCTTCAATAAATTTGGGGTAAAAGTTGATTTTCGTGCTTTTATTTACAATGAAATTAAGATAAAATTACATGAAAATATTTTATTCATCTGTTAAAATGTCTTCCTGAAAGATTAAATAAGTTTCAGATCTAGTTTAAAATTTAATTTATTCTGTTTTGATAAGAATAAAAATCACTGTGCGGGCCACAAATGGTCCCCAGACCGCAGCTTGGACATCCTGCTGCGATGCGTTCAATGACCACACCAACAACACGGCGTCTGTGACACACATGCTGTTTATTGAACATCAATCCAGGAGAAATGAGACGCCAAAAAAATTCACATTTAACCAAAGAGTTAAAACACTGAAGCAAATAAACAACACTTTATTTACACACACACACGACGCATGGTCCAGTCAAAGCCCGGGCTCTGACCATGCTGAAAACACGTTGACAGTTCCTCTCAGAGCTCAGTTTCTCAAATCAGAGAATCTCAGAGATTAAATCCAGAAACCGTTTCATCATGTGACGCCCCGGCCCCCATCGTCGCCATGGAAACAGTCACCGCCACAAAGCGACAGAAGCCGTTTCTGTGGATCTGCTGTCGGTTGCTGTGATTTCTGGGTTTGGTTCAGTTTCTGTCTTTCTGCAGGTTTAGGAGCAGATTTAAAACTTTAAGACTTAAAAACTTTTTCATCTTTAAATCTGAAATAAACACCAACACGTTTCTAAGTTTTAAAATCTGAAGTCGTGGTGAAAACCAGGAACGGATCCACCTGTTGCTTTCTAAGCGGGTGATCAGTTCTGATGGTTCTGGTTCTGGTCGGATCCATGTGGGTCAGAATTTCCCTTAGAAAGTTTTAATCATCAGAGTGAAAATCATCGAGTTCATTTGCATTTATTCACTGGTTTATTCGTTTTAATGAAATTTATCTGGTCAGATGAATTTTCTGGGATGCGAGTTGGGATTTCAGCAGGAAGCTCAACAGAAGGCTGAGTTAGCTGCCGTGACCTTTGACCTGCTTCAGGAAGACTGAACGCGGTGAGGAAACATGATGACAGGATTTCATCACCGCACCAATTTATAGCAATAAGCTGAAGAGGTGCTGATGGACGACTCAGCCTTTAACATCGCTGTCTGAGCGGGAACATTTAAAGGGCCGGTGTCGCATCAAATCCACCGTTTAATTTTCACATCATGTTATAATGTTGTAACCTGGAGAGTCGCTTTGATTCGTTTGTTTCAGAAATCCTTTCATCTCCACGGCAACCATCCAGCTGTTTAAAACGCCTGGGTGGCCCTAGCCCCGCCTCCGAGGCACAGCTCCTCCCCCACTCAGCTCCTTCAGACTAGCCAGCAGCAGTTAGCAAACAGAAGGTTCTCAGAGCAGCCCTGGTAAAAATGTTAAAGGGTTAACAGAGTAGCCATGTTGGGATGACTTCCTGGAGGCGGAGCTTCAGAAAGAGCAGGAGCTTCTTAAAGGGTTAAACTGAATCTGACCCCAGAAACCGCAGCAACAAATAAAAATGTTCCACCCAGAAAATGAAACGTGTTTATGGTGAAAAGGAGCCAATTCCTGTTTCTCTGCCTCATATTTCAGCTTCAAATAAAAACTGCTGAACGTTGGTTAGTTTTTACAGTGAAGTTGTTGCATTTTATTACTATGAATACAGCTGCATATTTCTGATATGTTCCTTAGCATCACACCAACGATTGATCTAAATAATAACAGTAATAAGTGACAGATGCATCCTGCTGCCGTTCCCTCATAAACAGTAAAATTGCAGCGTCATGAATCATAGCTTACAGGAGAGAGAATCTGATTCTGAGTCAGATCCATGACATCACTTCCTGCCAGTTCACAGCAAACAGCTGCTGAGGAACAGAAAGCTTCTACATTGAACTTCATTAGATTTAAAAGTGTTTTTCTGCTTTGATTTCTCTGATTCTGTGTTTTGTACTCGTATTTAAATCATTTACTGGGAGAATTTTCATGAATTATAAATGTTCAAATCAGAAATAAGTTTCATTAAACTGTGCATTAAATTTACTAGTACGAGTGAAGTCGTTGTATTAAACATTAAATTTAGTTCTGAACTCTGAATCAGCGACTAATAAAATCCGACAGATAACAGGTCCTAGTCAAATCACAGTGTTTTCCTCTGAAGTCATTTCTTCTGATTTGTGATTCTAAACAGCCACAATTTTGATTTTCCCTTTTTTAAAAACGGGAAAAGTTCATTTCCTGATGAATGAACTGATTCTGAATACATAAGAATGATTTTATGTCCTTAAAGAAATTAAATCAGAGATTTTCATTAGTTTTGTCAAAAACATAAAATAATCTGGCTTTAAATGAGACAAATTATTGAGTAATTATTAAGGACCAAAACTGAAGAAACTTTTTATGATTGTAGAAATTGGTAGAAAATATTTGAGTTTTTGGTATAAAATAATCAAAGCTGAAAAGGAAAATAGAAATATTTTATCCTGATTAGTTTTGTTTGGAGGGAAGGAGCTTAGCTAGGAGGCGCCGTTAGCCTCCTAGCTAAGCGGCTAACAGATCGTTCCTCTGAGTTGCCATGATGGAAATAATTTATCACCAGCTAAATGAACGGCAACAGTTTGTGATCAACAAACCACTAAGTTAGGTTATGTAAAGTATGTTTTTTATATTTTTTATGTTTTCTTTTGTAATTGAAACAGAAGAAAACACTATTTAACCAACAAACGAAGCTAGCTGCTACTGCTAAAGCTGCTAGCAGCTTTAGCAGGTCTCTGTTGACATGTTGTGCAAACAACACAGATATGCTACAACAATTAAGTAATTCAGAGAAAAAAAAGGTACAAAACAGAAATATAAATAAGCACAATGCTAGTGTCTTTAGCATTAGCTCCCTGGCTTAGCTTGTGATTCTTCATGTTTCTGTCTTCTGAACCAATCACCAGCTGCTAAGAAGCTCAAACCTTAGACTCAATCTTTACAATCCACAAAACCATTAAGACTTGCTAGTTTTATGTTATGATGCTAACTGCTAATAGAAGCTAATAGCAATTAATTTCTCAGCAGGTGATCATCCAGACACCGATGGAGCGCGTAAACATGATGATTTTGAGTAAATCAGTGAGATTCAGCCAATCAGAAAGTTAAATAAATATTTTCCAACCTGCAGACTGATTGGACTCAAGGCAGCCATTTTGAATTTTGAGGCTTCAACTGGTAAAAAAAAAAAACTTTCCAAACTTCTTGGTACTTTTCAGGTGATTTTTTTGAACTCAGATGTCAGAAATGTTTGCTGAAACTTTACATTGTGAAGGAAATGAAGCTTCTGATGGAGGAAAAACCCAAAGTTGGAATTAAAACTGGGGAAAAAAAATTCCTTAAACAGTCGTATGTTAAAAATCCAAGATGGCTGCTGCTCATTGATGTAGCTGAAATCCAGTTTGCTAGCAGCTCTGCTGGTTTGAGCTAAATGACTCCTTCATTGTCAGAATGAATAAAATGGACGGAAATGTTTCATCCTGCTTTGCTACCAGCCGTTAGCACCAAAACAATTAGCTTACTGGTTGTAGCTGTTGAGTTTTCCCAGATCGGAGCTCAAAGTTCAGAGATAAAATCAAAATGCATCATAATGCCACGAGCCAACATTTACGTAGAAAATGACTGCGAAATGGGCCCCATTCGGTGGACTCCGAGGGTCTGATGGATGAACTGGGACCCTTAACGGCTCCTTGAAAACTGTTAATGACTCAACGGGGCCCCAAACAGGAAGCCATTTTGAGCCCAGCTCCACTTCGAACCCATCGGACCTGAGAAGAAACCATATGGGGCCCAAATACACGTAGGAGTGACTTAATGAACCAGATCAGGAAACTTTCCTGGTTCCATCTGAGAGCATTGCTAAAACGTTTCTGGTTTTTCTCCAAGGAAAGGTGTCTGATAAAAATCCCTGAACTGAATCTGAAATTAACTGAATTTGAACCAAATTTGAATCTCAGTAGAATCTAAACTGAACTGAAACTGAACTGAGTCTACCAGAGGGTTCAGATGTTTCACCAGATAGCATGCTAACGGTCCATTAGCTTAGCAGCTCCAGGTAGGTCACAGGTACTTTGCCTTTCTCGTTTCCCCGCTCTCCAACCAGCCAATCAGGATCCATTCCTGGTACCGTGTAGACAGTGATGACCTGGACAGAAACACAGGAAAACGGGTCAAGATAAAAACAAACACATATGAAACCTGAAGACAAGTTTCCAAAAGGAGCTAACTGACAGAATGACCAGGCAGAAATCAAACACTGGCCCTTTAAGAGTTTCGTCGCTCTATAAATGTATCAACCGCAAAGAACTTTGAGTTTGCAATCTGAACCTGAAATTGGGCTTCTGTCTCTTTAAGAAGCTTCTGCTCTTTCTGAAACTTCAGCATCACAACACAAGCTTGGAGAAAGAACCATAAAAATCTGTTAAATATTTAATTTAAAACACTGACCAGGAAATGATTAATGATGTCATTATAATCTAGATTCTGTTCGGATTAATCCAGATTAAGTTACTGGTCCAGCTCACTGTTATTACTTGTATCATTTTACTGAAACAGAAAATGATACAAACAGAGAGAGAGAGCTGAGCGTTTTCTAGATGAAAACTCCCCCCAGTGGCGGGTGGAGGCATTACAGCCGATCCCAGAACAGGATAACTAGCTGACCTCCTCCTGGTGGATATCTAGTTACTTTGCGGTTCTGGTCGGCGATCAGGGCGGTCGGGTCAGACTGACCTCGTCGGCCAGCAGGGACAGTTCGCTGGCGTCGTGAGCGTCGTAGTCGTACAGAACCTTGGCCTTCCTGGAGCCCGAGGCGCCGGGAGACAGGCGGCCGGACGGGAAGGCGGTCGGAACCGGGTCGGGCCCGGCGCCGGAGGGCGGCGGGGGGCCGACGGCCGAGTTCGCACATCTGCAGCAAAACAAGCAAATATTCACAATAAATATTCAACCGACCCAATAATCTGACCCACAGAACCGGCAGATTCAGAACCATGAAGCCAGCAGAGAAACCGTCTGATCTGGTTCTGATGGATCACCTCCCCGACCCAGAGGAACTGATTGGACCCTGAGGAACTGATTGGACCCAGAGGAACTGATTGGACCCTGAGGAACTGATTGGACCCTGAGGAACTGATTGGACCCAGAAGAACTG